>JAKTSU010000131.1:0-22100 GCA_030580395.1 Myxozyma nipponensis
GGTGGTCACAAGCGGCAAAAACGCACCACCATACTTGAACTCAATGGGGTCCATGCGCTCGCCTTGCAACACGGCATCATCTTCAACGAAGAACTCGTCTGGCTTGGCTAAGCGGCCGTCTTTCAAATCCACTAGTTCAGTGTCTGCCATGTTGATAAGAGTCTTGCTTTCAGGTCTTTGTTCCAGGTCTTGCCCTTAGGATTTGCTCTCCAGACAGTGTGAAGCTTTAGCCGAACCCATGTCGCCCGGCTAGAAAGCGGTCATCATGGTCTATTTAACGTCTGTCAGTATTCGACATGTCTGACGATCTCTTGACGTTAATCCGGAGGGGAGGGGGAAACTGTGGAGATTGTGATCACGTGACCGGCGCTTTTCAAATGCGGGGAAGCGTCGGAGAATCATGGGCGAGGCATGGGCAGGCATGCTTGGCGACGCTTTGCTCACAAACACGCTTGGTCTCGGAGGGTCATTGTTCTAGGCCGTGCCATTATTGTCCGGCTGGGACGTGGTGCACGTAAACGGCGGAGAGGGGCATTCGCATCCATGTATTCTAATAGATGACTTCTTATCTTTGTCAACGGTAGGCTGCTTTGTAGGCCATGCTGCGACCTCTAGTGCGCTGTTAGTTCGTAGTTATAACTGTTTATATGTCATGAGTGTCAGACAGTCCGTTCCGTTGACCCGCCTGTCTGACGTGGACGCGGGGCCGTGATCACCAGAGCCGACCCCTCATGGGCCTGTCTCGCCCAGCATCTTGCCGGACATAATGGCGGCCGCCTTCGAGCCGTCACAGGCAATAACATCCTTACCCAACCTCAGTTGATAGAGAGTCCGACCTGTTGTGCTGCGGCAGCACCAAGCCGAGACTTGTGCGATTGGACGTTGGATTTTTCGGTCCGACATGCATGCGGATGCAGTCATGCAAACGCCAGAGGCTAGCAACTTTATGATTCTACTGGCATGCAACAGTCATAGTTTTGGAATAGTCCATAGACATAGGAGGTGGGATGTTTGTGTTAATGCAGGTGCCACGTCAGTATAGTCCCATTAATATTAAGTCCCGAGAACCGTTTAGGTGCTTTATATACGCGCCTAAGCCAAAGGGATTTCCAATATCGTCAAGCTGTGTTTCAAGAAGGTCAACCCATCAGTCAGTGTGTTCGAAGACGTCGAATCAGTCTTGACAGTAACCTCATTTGGCTTGTCGTAATCATTCTTGGCCCGAACATCAGGATGGTACAATGTATGGCGACCAACTAGTTCTCCAAACGGGACAGTGAACTTAAACGTGGTGGTGATGTCCTCTGTCTCTGACCGGTTTACAACAGCAACGCAAATCGTGTTGGAATCAGTCAACACCGCACTAACGTCAAGCAACGGAATCGCAGTCTCGGTGTTTTGCAGCCAGTTACAGTCGTCATGGTTGTCACCGGTAGGTCCGATGTACAATGGACTGGCTACATGCAATGCCAACGACTTGCCTCTCATGTAATCGGAAAACAGCTTCCATGCGTGGTACGTAGTCTGCAAGAACATACCATCCGGCTTGGACATGATCGGTGCAATCACGTTGACGCACTGGGCAAGATTGGCCATTCCGAGATGTTTAGCTTGCCGAATGAATACGTTACCCCAGCAAGCGACAGCAAGCGCATCAGACAGATCATAATGAACTTCCGCGCCGGTGGTGGAAGCGCCATGTGTAATATAGTCCCAGACGTTCCATTCGTCGAACGCGATCTTGACCGTACGGTGTGTGACCTTGTTGGTAATTCGTGCAAAGTCGAGCAAATTTGAGGTCATCACGATCGCCCTCTCGGCAGCAGCTGTACAGGTGACATTTTTTAGGTGATCGACATTGCAGGTGTAAAGATGGATTGAATAGAGATCTATCGTTAGCCGCCGTCTTCTTAGCCGTCCCGTCACAAGCTTGTTACTCACCTGCAACCTTGATGAGTTGCTGGGTCGCTACTAAGTCCCACGTTCGCATGCCATCCCATCCGCATACTACAACGGTGATTGACGGATCAAACGTCTTCATGAGTTTACACCACTCAGCAGCCCTGGTGCAATACTCTTCAACCGAAAGCTGACCTACAATACACGAGTTCCAAACCTCATTTCCGACACCCCAGTATTTAACATTGTACGGCTTCTCGTGACCGTTCTGGCGCCTGAGGTTGGCATAATACGTGTCGTCGTCCGAGTTACAGTATTCGAGCCACGCCAATGCTTCCTCGACTGTGCCGGTTCCCATATTGACGGAAATAAACGGTTCTGCGTCCATTTCTTTGCACCAAGCCATGTACTCGTCTGTACCAAAAGTATTTGGCTCACGACCTTTCCAGGCTAGAGCTTGCTTGACCGGTCGCTTTTCCAAAGGCCCAACGCCGTCCATCCAGTGGTAGGCAGACACGAAGTTCCCACCGGGATATCTGATGACCGGCATCTTAAGCTCCTTGATGGCATCAAACACGTCCGTCCGCCACCCTTTGCCGTTGGTCAGTTCTGGCTTAGTGCACTTGTCGTCCACAATTCCCCCGTAGATGCACCTGCCGAGATGCTCGAGAAAGCCAGAAAAGATTCGATCGTCGACATCGGCTAAGACTCGCTCAGGGTCAATGTGAATTGCAGACAGGCCATGATCTGCTGCTTTGACTGTCTGAGAGGTCTCCATCGTGTTTGCTGGTTGAAGTTACTTGCCAGTTGATAAATCCGGCGAAGCATGACCATCTCGAAACAGGCCTATTAAAGAACAAGACATCCCGCACCCGGTTGACTCGCTCGGTGCGCATAACCGTCAAATGATGATTATGGGCTCAATTAACCCTGTGGAGGCGTTTCGTACGGGGTTGAAGACAGTGATGAAGCTCCACCATGCGCTTAGTGTTCCTCCGAGTAATCCAGCTGCGCTTCGGCTTCTATCCTGCTGCGCACCTGTGCGCTTTGAAAGCGGCACTTGTTCCTAGCTAAGATTACATCACGTGACAGTCATCCACCACGTCTTGCCGGCTACGCGCGTAGATCATTCAAGCATTTTAGCATTTTAGCAGTTTAGCATTTCAGCCGTTCTTCCGGAGTACTCAATGCTGATCAACGTAGAAACAGCAGGCTGTGGTAGATGGGTTTGAAGCCTTTTTTTCAGAACTAGAGGCGTGAGCGTGGGCGGTCCTGTCGGCCAAGTCTGGTCCGGAGTGCTCTTGATGCCAGCGGCTATGAGCTACAGGGTATTCGCTTATAATATACTGACTTGCAATTCACCTTGCCTATTTGTTACTGAGAGTAGACGTGACAGTATATCACTCTAGAACAGCTGCTTGCGGTACGACATCTTTACCAGAATGACATAGGCTGCCGGTGTCGACAAGTCCAGATAATTCCGACATCAGACAGTGGTGATCGACGATGCCTGAGTAACTGTAACCATCCTAAGCATTTATATGCCCATCCCGTGGTATATCAAGACATCAAACAACGCCGAGTGGGCTAATTTGGTCTGCAGTACCGCGTTACCACAGATAGTCTAGTTAGACCCCGGCGGCTTTATAAGGCTCGCTAAAGGCTTTCCAGCATGACTGCGGGGGCTATTGCGCCTCAACAAACGTGAGACTGATTTGCTACATTAATGTGACTAGTACAGCAGCAGGATATCTGCGCACTAAATCACGTGCTTACCAGTGTCACATTGTAATCCTGAGCTCTCTGTACTTCTTTGCGGACAACTTTGACCGGCTTTTGAGTCCATACGCAAATGCCGACTGCTAATCAAAACCTCCATTGCATTAAGCTATATAATACTCAATTACAATATTCAGACACAATATTCAACATGGTCCAAGACACGTAGCGCAGATTTATCCTACAGCTTCTCAGTTAAAGGGTCCTGTCGTGCATCCTGAACGTCAATATGGAGAGCTTCAGCCTTGCTCAGCGAACTCATGTCAAAATGATTAATCGCATTTGCGCCTGCAACCGCATCGGGACCGTCAAAAATTTCAGCAATTTCCTCAAGTCCTTTGCCAGCTGTTTCGGGAAAGTAGAAGTACACTACAACTGCTTCGAAAGCCAGCACAACGCAGTACACAATATAATACTTCCACGTGATTGCAGTCATCGCAACTGGATTGACGAAGTTGTTGAACACGAGCGCCACGTTTCCACATAGCTGATAAAGCATGGTAGACTTTGAACGCATGGAGAAGGGAACAATCTCAACCGTGTATGTAGGTGCAAATGGTGCCGTCAAGTGATAGAAGCCCTGATAGACATACATCATAGTGATTGCGCCAATTCCAAGGCTTTTTTGTTGAAACTTGCGCTGCTGATTAATAGCTGATAGAATAGTCCAAATAATGTAAGCCACCATCATCGAAAGAAGGCCATATAGAAAGCCAGGACGACGGCCGATGCGATCAACTTGAGTCGCAAACCCGTACGCAGTTATGATCGACCATATAGTACCGCAAAGGTTGTACGTCAGTTGCTGACCCGAGTCAGTAATTCCCAGGTTGTTGAGCACAATCGATAGATAGTAAGAAAGCAGACCGTTACCGGAGAGCTGCATCATACACGGCACAAAGATACAAATGAATAGACGATGACGGTTGCCGCGAGTACGTATGAACTCTGACCACTTTGCCTGCTTCGTAAATTTTTCGACCTCGAGGGTGGCGGATATTTCTGCCATCTCAAACTGCACCAGGTCTGAGTTGTAGTCGTTGTCGCTATGATACTTGACCATAATCTCGAATGCTTCGCGGTGCCGATCTTGGCTGATCAGCCAGCGAGGGGACTCCGGAGCGAACGGGACAATCAAGCACTGAATAATTGGACACAGACACTGTAGTATTGACGGAATTCTCCAAGACCAATTGGAGTTTGGAATTCGATAAGTGCCGTACGTGATTATAGCAGCGAGAAACGAGCCCACGGGCCAAGCTGGCTCAATGAAAGATGTCATCTTGCCACGTTGCCCGGGATAGGCACACTCCGCCATCAGCAATGGTCCTGCGGTGCAAGAGGTGCCAAGACCAAGACCAATGATCCATCTAGAAACAACAAACATGGCAAAGTTTTGGGAACAGCCTTGGATGATGGCGCCGATCACAACGAGACATGATCCGACAAACAGGGGAATACGGCGGCCGAACCGTTCGCAAAAGAACACTACAAACGGAGTCGAACATAGCACACCGTAGGTTATGCCGTTTGACATAACTCCAAGCCGAGTTCCCTTGGGATGGCCAAAGTACTCTTTCCATGTGGGAACTGATTGCAGACCGTTCATCATCGACGAGTCGAAGCCGACCGTGAGCTGGTTAAGCATGGCACAGAGCAACAAGAAGTTGAGCTTGCGTAAATATGGGTAGTGGAACCACCACTTGGCATGCTTCGGAATGAAGTCTTCAAGCACTTTTCCCTCGAACCGCGAGGTGTCGCCGAGCTCAATGCCCCCAAAGCGTGCATCCTTCTCGTTAGCCATAGATTCCAAACACTACACGATATGGCGGCAGCAGCAGTTGATCCTGCAGCATGCCATGACAGTAGGGCCTGAGTATGTGGGCATTCCGGTAGATATATACACACATGCTGAGCCCCATTAACTGACTGGTAGAAGCCAATGCAAGACGGTGTATGATCATGCCAGGTCGTCTGTCTCATGCCAAGTGAGACCATTGGAGGTTCCCCGCACCCTCAAAACCTCGTCGCCAGGCTGCTGCCATCTGGTGCCAGAGACGGGGGCCATGAAGCGGCACTGCGGAACAGATCTCGGGCTGCCGCTCCGCCAGTGATTCCAGCTTAAGCAGCAACCAGGCATGCATTGTCAGTACAAAACCCCAGCCGGTTCACTTCCGGTCCGCGTGGGCTTGCTGAGACAGCCAGGCACAGCAAGCACAGCGGCCTGCTCGGCAGGAGCAGCGGTCCACCGCGCGCCGGGATCGTCTCTACTTTGTGTTCACTTGGTGAGCGAGCTGTGGGGTAGACGTGATGGCGTTCTGACTGAGGCCCGGACCTGTCCTGAAGTTGCCGATCAGTAGTTGCACTCCGCTTTGACTTGTTGCGTATGTTTGCGGGGGGGCGGGTGTGCCGGGCCGGTCATACCCGCACCCCAGGACTCGTTCTATAATTCTATCGAGCACCACCACCACCACCGTCTTGGTACGGCGTAGATATGCCGTCAAGGAGACAGGAGTACGGCTTTTGTGCTCATAGCCGAGACTTGAGGGCGAATTGATGCGATACATTGTCTGTATTTCGATGAATCAGGAGCAGGGCATGTATTGTTTGTTTGCATACACCGCCAGTTTCAACTTAGAGGATGAAATTGCCCTTCCGGTACACATCGTCAAAATATACTTCGCGTGCTGTGTGAATGCTTCTAATCGTATTTGAAATTAACAAAATAGTATAATTTTCAAGAAAAAAGCAGACCAAGTACAGTTCGACTACAAATTACGTCAATGGATCCAAGCTGAGCCATTCTTAGATGTCAAACAAGATCCACCCTAAGGCTTATAATCAGGACTGACCCATTCATTTTCCTCAGAAAACTTCACTCCACCCTGCTTTCTGATTTCATCCAAAAGCTCCATGGTAAAGATGGATTCGTCTAGAGGGTACAGATCGGCCTCGAGCTTGCCGTCTCGGATCGATCTCGCCACGGCATCAGCCTCCCAGAACAATCCTTGTCCAGGAATAGGAAATTCGTAGGTGCGCACACCCATTCCCAGGTCTCGGTATTGAACGATGATCCGCTCCGGTCGAGAGCTGTGAATTGGAATGATCAAGTCACCCTTCTCTCCTTGAACGCGAATGACGCACTCCACCGGCGTGTTTGTGTCGATGGAGGTAGTACCAATAGCAACAATATTCGGCTTCTTAAACTGATAGATAACTGAAGAGTTCTCATCAATCTGTCCGTCGTGCACGTTCATGATGGTCTGGACCGCTTTCATCACATCCGGGCGAGATTTCTCGTTGAGCGGGTGGTGGTAGCATGTGAGCAGAATCCACACATTCATGTACTGACCGAGATCAAGCAAAGCTCCCCCACAGGATCCAGCCGAAAACAAACGCTCGTTGTCAGGGAAGTAGACCGAGAAGTCCGAGAATATGCGATGTATCTTGCCGATGATCTTCTCCTCGTGGATCATTCTCGAGAACTCCAAAGTAAGCGGGAAGAATCGGGTCCACATGGCTTCCATCAAAAACACTTTCTTAGCCCGAGCAACCTGAACCAAGTGCTTAGCCTGGGTGGCATTCACAGTGAACGGCTTCTCACACAGCAAGTTCTTGCCGGCCTGAAGCGTGAGCAGGGCACTCCGGTAATGATCACTTGCTGGACTGGCAATGTACACACAATCGACGTTGGGGTCCGCCAGTAGCGCCTCCTTTGTTGAGTACACCTTCACTGCCTCGCCGATTTTGCCGGGAATGACTTCCGCAACAAACTTCTCTCCCTTGGCAAGCGATCTCGAGGCAACCGCGACCGGGACGTGGACAACATCAGTCACGCCTCGCTTGAGAGGATCACAAAGAAGATCCTTAACAAACAACTCTGCAATCTGTTCGTTAGCCTGGTGATTTAACTACGTGAAGTGACAGGGCTGCACTACTTACTCCGCCTGGAGCAATGATTCCCCAACGCAATGTGAACACCATTTTGCTTATCGTATCGTCTATGTCCAATTACTGTATAACGAACTGCAGTTCTGACCTCGCGGTTTGGTCGTGGCGACGGTGTGCTGTAGACCGATCGAGGTGGGGACATTCTTATATGTACAGCTCGAATGCCGACCAAAAAGCTCTGCAGTTGAGTATGGCCGAGAAGCCGGATATAATCTTCGCGCAGTACCTGGCGTTGATTGGTGGACGCTGACGGCCCATCTCGGCTCTACGCGTTGCGCTTCACCGGGTAACCCCAAACCCACCCGCTTGAGCGGCAATGCTTCCCCACTGGGAATCCTTTCTCCACACATTGATCGCACATTAATCGCCAGTTGTGGGGGATCTGCCGCTTCACGGTCCAGGCTGCTGCTTCCCCTGCGCACTATTTGGTTGCCGCCGCCTACAAAGCTCTCGCGCACCGAGGACTGGTTCCCCAGAATCCGGGGCCTAAAGGGAAGGCCCGCCGCACGAGCATCTAACCGCAGGAACAATCTTTTAGACCTGTGCGATGATGGCCTAGGATACCTCAGCTTTGGCAGTCGTTCGAGTTTGAAGCACAAACAGTTAGCTTGCTGTACTCTACGTGGAAAGCTAGAAATTTGTAATGTCGTATGCCATGTTGCCCAGCCAAGACAGTGCGCTATACTACAGGAACACCTACAGTGTTCGTACATTTCTATTACCTATCCCAGCTTTGCAAATCTGCGTATGAGTACGCCCTAGCAGGTCACTCTATATGTACAACTACGAGTAAGTCTCTGGCAAAACCCCTACATGCTTGGCCGTGCTTGAGGATGGTCGTAGGTAGTTGGCAGCTATACTACGATCATGTCCGTATTCTGAATTCCACCAAGTCGCAACCTTTACACCCATCGGACTTGTAGACGCACCGGTAGCCGGGCCTTTGTAGATTGTCGGACTTTCCTCACATCTGATCCGAACGCTGTTGCACTGCAAGCAGCGTACAGGCACAGCTTAAGACTCACTATGCGATCGGGTATAGCATCGGGCATATTCTCGACCTCCGGAGATATTTCTCCCGGCGGTGTTCGCGCACAAGCCGGACCAAGGAGCAAAGCTCGTGAGGGGCTCGGGGGAGCAGGGGAAAAAGCACTCCGCGATTAGGCTCTAGACTACCCCGCTCGTCCTCGTCGCCGGGATTACGCACCCCGAGAGTTGGATGGATGTTGTCCGTTCAAATGATGAGCAAGGTACGCTGCTATCCGAATCGCTTGGTCAGCCTTGATGGATTACGATGCATGAATGTCCGCTGCTTACCGCTGTATGGAGGCTAGCGTAACCGTAAAAAGTATTGAGAGTCGCAAATAGAGTGCCTGACTTGCATGCGAGTTTGTTTTTGCCAAGTTACGTCAACGGATGTATTAACTATCGGGCGTCGCGTGGCCGGCTTTAGTATTTTGTGTGGACGCGAGAAATGCTCATCGGCATGACCTCGTGGTACTATAGACGACGCGATAGAACTAGCCGTGTCCGTGGCTTTTCCGGAGCAGTCAAGTGTCCCTAGAGACTCGCGTTTCTAAAGACGTAAGTTTTAGAGTCCAGCCCGATGCCTGGGCCATCGCTGCTCAGTGTGACCCGCGGCCATCACGGACCACCGGAGGGAGCGAGCTTTTGGGTTTGAGCTCCATGGGACTGCCACGACCGTTATTCAAGACTTTAATGATGTATACTCTTCTCCGGTTATTAGATGAGCAGAGACTAAAATATGCTGGTACCATTTTAGCCATAGTAGTGGGCACGTAATCATCGGTCGGGTAGAGTCCGTGAGGAACACGAGTGGGACAGCGAGCGCCGACAGGCCCGCAAGCATAGAACCATACAGGCGGGCGATCTGGCGTTATATACTGACTAGCTCCACTAAATAACTTTACAGCATTTTGCCTGGCCAACTTAAGTAAATACTCTTCAGACTTCTGCCTCTCTAAATATTGTTGCAGCACTATATTGTATAGCAGCGAATGTCTAGCAGAATGGATCACTTCGACGATCATGAATCGACAGCGTCATGTACGTGCGCGCGCATGCAGATTTTGACCTGGTCAACAGGACCAACTTGAAGATTAACAAAAGACAAGCGTCGGACTTACTGGAGGCTGAAGATGCAATCACTGGTCAGTTTGTGATACTCTTGCCTTTGTACCGTCGGTGCATGGCACTGCATGGCTAAGAAGGAACGACAGTTGTTGTCCTATGCCTCCTCATTATTGAGTATGCTGTCTTGTCTTTGCACCTCATGCTTGGCGGGCACATCAAGACAATTCATTTGGTCAACAAATGTTGTCTGATCAAACCAAAACATCAGGTGGTACGAGGTCAATTAACTTCCGTGGTTTTTTTGCGACGCTGCCTACTATAAGCATGTCCTTGTTCGAGGCATTCGGTGCATTATAGCTGCAGTCTTGTCCTACCTCAGTAAACTGGCAATTTGTTTGGCTTTCATGTTCTGCAAATTAAGTTGGTGATCATCTCTCAGTGTGCACCATTGCTTGATGCTATGGGAGCCAGTGCTATTGTTGTCGTCCATGGCTCGTTGTTGCTGTTGTTGGACGGTGGATGGCTGATTTGTCGTCTTGACTTGTGCAAATGTTTTGCCAAATTGTTGTCTGTGGTCGAAGCCAAATAAGAGGACCCACTGCAAGTGCTGCCATCGCTCTTCTTTAGCAGCAGATCCGTTCTCTGCTCGAGCTGCTCAAGTTCCTTTGGGATCTCCGAATATATTGCCAAAACTATTGCGTCGTCGTTGTCATCGCTGTCATTCCATCAAGGTGAAGATTGGTCAACCTGCAGAGTAGTGATGGAAAATGCTATCCGTATCTTGCCTTGTTTGTTGGTGCCACTGGTTTTTGAGTGCCCCTTAGTACTAGGCCGACTTTTCTAACAGACTATTACAGGCTTTAGTCAAGGCTCTACGGCTGTCTCGTTTGCCGTCATGGGATTTACTTGTACTGGATCTTACAGGCTCCGTACGTTGATTGTTTGAGCCTCCCGGTGAATGCATAGCCACGCTGTTGTTGTGAACATCGGCCCGTTTATACAGCGTAAGACTGCCTTGTATTTGTTATGTGAGTGTTAACAAGTACCTATGCGGTGATTCCCTGCATTTTCTGATACCGGTGCGTTTAAAGCTGACTTGGTGATCATTTGATTCTACGACGTCTTGTTTGCCTCAGTGAGGATTTGCATTCGTTTCCACAAAGCAAGTTTAGAATCATTTTGTAACGACGTCATGTTAAACTTTTTTGTACTAGTTAGTCTATAAGACGTATGATACTGGCAAAAAGACAACAACTCAAGCAGACGGTTGTAGCAGTGTAAAGCTCTTTTGCCTCTTGCAGAATTGGAAAATCGTCTTGAGATACTGGTATCGAGATGTGACAACCCATCCGCCGTAAGCAGATAGTAGTGATATAAGTCAGCAACTCATGATTGAAAAATACTGTGTCTAAAGAAGAAGCAGCATTGAAAGAAAAGCTGGCCCAACTGCTTGAAGTGATCTACTGCTTCGTCTTCAACGAACTCGTAACATACGCGACGTGGCAAAGAGCAGTGAAGAGAAATAAATACAGTTTAGAGCTACGCTGCAAAAAACAAAGTTCTTTTCTGGTTTATAACTACTACTAATTTATGTCTTTAGCAGGACTCCACAAATAAAAAGGATTTAGCTGCAAAGCAAACAGTACTGCTGATGACTGGCACTGGTGCTGTGACGAGATGAAGATAGCAGTCTACGAGTTCGCATATCAAGTTTGGCTTGCATTTCCAGGATGACAATACAGTACTAGCTTTTGGTAACTACTTTTTTATAATTATCGGTCAAGTAGCCAGACGCTACAACGTGACGAGAACTTTTGCAATAGTCATTTGCAGCTCGGCTAGGCGGCTGTGAGCACATAATAGTCGAGGCCGTGTGTACTACGGGGATAAACAGAGTCTGCTGATGCATACTTCGGTCACCGGACAAAACTGTTATATAGAAAAAAAAGTTATTTTTCGAAAGTGGCTATCGTAGTGCGATTGCACAACTAATACTGGTTAAATCAGCGACGACTGGAAATTTCTCAAAGTTCTAATGGCAATATTGTAAACACCGAGCGAATCACGTTTTAAGTTCACAATAGAGTTGGACGATTTTTGGAGAAGCCAGATCTAAAGGAAGATCTTGTCATTGTTTCTACATACTGATACTAAATAATGTATTCTGACGGACACGTAGAGTGGAGTCACTATTAACCAAGATCAGCGTAGCGACTTCATGCCCGACGGATTTACTGACAGCGTAAACATGAACCTAGGCTAACCACATACTACTTGTAACGTTTTCACCTTTCCTAACGGTATCCAAATTTGTTTGACACTAATTTTGGCCAGCTCTCAAGATTTGGGGGACATGGTCGCCGTGGATTGTCAGTTCGCCGCCGGCCTTGGTGGCCGCATCAGGTCGACTTGCCCAGACCAAACGCGCGGACGCACCTATCCAAAACTTTAACTGAGAAAAATCGACCAAGTCCTAGACAACTCTGCTCTACATAATGACACGATCACAGGTGCCATTGGTTCCTTCTATCCTATATAGCATGCTGGATTATCTACAAATCAACACAACTAAAAACCGTTCGCTTGTTCGCTAAATCTAAACTTCTCTCGCACTGACGTCGACTCGGGTCGGAGAGGCCGTTTGAGGCTTTTACACCACAGCCGTGGAAGTGGGGCGAAGCTAAATCGGAAACAAGATAACTCAGGCCTCGATAAGGATGGGGAGCAGGCAAGTCCCCAGTTCTTTTTCAGAAAGCACGTGCTAAGCCACGAGCTGGCTATGTGGGGGATTCAGGTTAGAGAAAGGCCAAAGCCGGCAAATCCGTTTGGATTCACGTGATCGGACTTTACCTAGCGTCTGTGCATCCCCCGGAGAGCTGTAAGTTCCGAGACATCCGGCGGGTCGCTGCCCGCCTAGCCCTCTCTCTCTACATAGCCGGGTGGGCCTGCTATGGTGGGCAACCTGGGTAGTGTGGACAACGGTGAAGCATCGTGCAAAATGAAAAAAGATCCGTAGACTATGCAACCTATTCGATTTTCTAAAATTCACTCTTTGATGATATTGCAGACTGGCCCAGACGGTTTAAACGAGCCGCGACATCCGTCGCATCCGTTGAGTTGTCTCGGAAGTGCCCAGGATCATCCCCGCAGTCCCTGTTCCGATCACGTGAATACGACGGATACCCCGCGTTACACGCCGTGGGCTGAGAGCCGAAACGTTTCGCTCCATGCTACATACCGCGTTCGAGAACCAAGAGTCTTTGATGATGATGGTGCTGCACCCAGCCCGCTGCGCTCCACAGTGCTCCACATTCGCGAGCAGAATGCTTAAATACACGGTGCGCCCTCTGCGTTGTGGCAGTTTGGTGGTCCTGCCAGTAGATAAAGATTTAAGACATAAGTACAAGATGGCTGAATCTATTGAAATGAAAAGTAAAGGCAATAAGCCTACGGCGGACTTCGTCGAGGATGATGCCGTGCTACAAGGAGAGCGCTTAGAGTCGATCGAGTTCAAGTATGGTGGTTCCTTTCTGCCGCTCGTGACCATGACCGCCGCTGTCGGCGGCCTTCTGTTCGGCTACGACTTGTCTGTTATCTCGGGCGTGCTTGTAACTGTCGGTAATGACCTCAACGCGGAAATGACGGCCTCTAACCAAGAGCTCATCACCTCGCTCGCATCCGTTGGCGCGTTTGTTGGTGCACTCGTCGCTGGATTTTTTCTTGACCGCATCGGTCGCAAGAAAGTCATTGCTATGGGCGCTATCATGTTCATCGCCGGTAGTCTGATCCAGGGACTATCGTGGTCCTTGGCACAGATGGTGGTCGGTAGATTTGTTGTCGGCCTTGGTATTGGCCAGGCAGCCATGGTGGCGCCTATATATATTGCTGAGGTTGCTCCTGCTCCATTACGTGGACGACTGGTGTCGATCGATGGTTCTGCTATTGCGTTTGGACAGTGTATCGCTGCTTCGTTCAACATTGCATTCGAGCATGTCCACGGCGGATGGCGGTACGACATCACGTTGGCCGTTATACCAGCAGCTATGCTGTTTATCTTGTGCTTCATCATTCCTGATACTCCACGATTCTTGGTCCATGTCAAACGGTTTGACGAGGCCAAAGCCGTGACAAGACGTATCTATCCCAAGGCGTTCGACTCTGAGATTGAGGACAAGGTTGAAGGTTTAAAGCAGAATATGGTAGTTGAAGATGCATTCGGTGAAGAACTTACGCTTCGTAAGCAGCTCAGGATGTTGTTCGCCGAGAAGCCAAACCGTCGAGCGCTGATCAGCGCTTGTGGTCTGATGGCATTCCAGCAGTGGGCCGGTACCAACGCACTCATCTACTATGCACCAACGTTATTTGGTCTTGCAGGCTTTGACAATCCTATTGCTGTGTCCATCGTTGTCACTGCCACCAACATGGTGTTCTCGTTCTTCTGCATGTACTATATCGACAGAGTCGGCCGTCGCCGAATGCTTCTGATGTCCATGTGGGCAATGCCAATCATCATGGCTATAGCAGCTGTTGCTATTCATTGGATTCCTATCACCAAGGATCTCACTGTGGCAGACAAGAAGATGACCTGGTCAAGTGTGGTTGTACTTGTTTGCATCATTCTGTACCTTGCCTGCTATGCTTTCGCGTTAGGAAATGTGCCCTGGCAAGGCAACGAGCTGTTCCCTATGGAGGTCCGCTCTCTCGGAACCATGGCTCTTACGCTTACTTGTTGGTCCATGAACGTCTGTGTGTCTTCGTCTTACTTGTCTATGATGAAGACGCTCACACCTTCGGGCACATTTGCTTTCTATGGTGGTATTGATGTTCTCGCTTACATCTTTGTCTACTTCTGCTACCCTGAGGTAGCTGAGCTTACTCTTGAGGAGATTAGAGAGGTCTTCAGCCACGGATTTGGTGTTAAGTACTCGCTTAAGGTGCAATCCGAGCGCAAGCTCCAGTTCAAGGAACGCAAGCGTCTCGAGAAGGAACAATTTGCAGCTGCGAAGAGACAAGCGGAGCTGGAACTGGCTGGACAAGCATAAAGGGTCATAGTTTAACTGGTTTATAAAAGGGTTTTAGCATATTATTTATGGTGTACTTAGAGTAAGCAACCCAAGTAGAATGTAGAGCCACTCCATCCACACTGTAGGTTCTGGGCTTGGCTTATAGCTTGTTGATGTTGCCACTTGCACTTCGTGGTAGGCAGCTATTAAATCTCTGGCTGAGTCGAGAGCCTGACATGGACATCAACAAGACAGTGAAGTTACAGGCAGACACTTTTCAAAGTTCTTTCTCATTTTACATCAAAATTTAAACGGCTGACAAGCGCAGATCATGTTGGTAACGCTATCTCGGACGCAGTGATTGCCAACAGTTTGTTTGCATCTCTCACGTCAGCATCGCTACTTGTCCGAGTATCATTACAATGGCAGCCAAATCCGGAAGTAATCACTTCCGGTTAGACCACTATGCGCTTTCGGTTGACTTGACCTGACACAGCTTAGCTATGGTTAGCCTGATAAAATCGTCAGCTTGTCTCGGTTCACTTGCAAACTACATTTGGCAGACTTCAGATTGCGTCGCTGGTTTGTTCGGTCTACGATTGGAGTCTACTTAATCAGAGCTAGTCCTGAGTTTATACACGTCTGACCTAGTCACGCTCATTCAAGTTGCGTCCTCAAATCTTTTGGCAGTGTTTTGGCTCAAAATCACTGCAAGTTCACCGCTACTTTTTGTCCACTCGTGGATCCACAAAAGGACCCAGCAGCTACTCGGTCACTCTATCGGTTTTGTTACAACATTGTCTGCTGTGGAGTGCATGTGAAGCTACCGAGAATAAAGAGTTTTATTACGGTGCAGGACAGCTGTTACTCGTGAAAGGGGAGCAATGATGACTATCAGAATCCTATTGGTCACAAGATTGATCGAAAGAACAACTCTGGGATTGGTCGTCCAACGAAGCGGATGCTCAAAAATGTGTTATACCAAGAATACTGCTAAGAGACATAACACAAGTCTAATCAACTGCCTGAATTATACAACACATCAGAATGGCTATAAATGCTGCATGCGTAGGTGATCCTTTGATAGTCTCAAGTGATGCGCCGGCAGTCCCCGTCGACATGGAAGCTGCTCTTCTCAGCTAGGATAATTTGAAAATGGCAAACTAATTTTTTTTTCTCATCCTCAAAAATACGTGGGCATAAAATTCTGAATACTGTATTACGGCGTATTCGTATCGTTATGTCTTCGGTACTCTGACCTCCGAATTTTAGAGCATCTCGGCTTTCGGGGGGCCGTCAGTGATTTTGGGTACTTGATGGTCCCAAAATTTGTTGTGGAACTTGCGTGCCAATCGCGGAAAACATCTCGCACACTACTCAACACACGTTCTTGCAGGACAATATTGCCTGGCAGGAAACCATCTAGCTTAATAAACGTGATATTAAGATAAATAGAAAGCTAATGGTTCTGATATTTTTAATGCTCCACATCTGACTGCCGCCTGTGACTTTTGCTTGTTGATAGAAACTGGTCTCGCAACAAGCTTCTTCTTACTCGACAATGATCATCGCGTAGGCAAATCCAAGCTCTCCCAGAGGCAGAACCGATCGAGCCGTGCCCAACAATCTACTACGACTCAAACGGAGGTGGCCTCTCTGGCTCTCTGGCTCTCTGGCTCTCTGGACATTCCTACATTCACAGATAGTTCGAGTCGAGCTGGCTCGGTGACTGTTACAAACACAATGTGCTGCTCTCTGGACCATAAAGCGCCCGCGCATTAGCTTGTTTACGGGGTCTATTTATTTTCGACTTGATCTCATTGAGATGGCTCGCAACAGGTACATCAACTTGCAGGCGGAGCAGCTGTCAACGCAACTCGAATTCTTTGTATCGATGGGGCAAGCCCACGACACGCAGGGACACTGGTCTGATTCAAATCGAGTCATTTTCAATATATCATGAGCATGGCGAGTGAAAACATCTTTAAAAAAAAGGTAGCCATTAACGTGCGCAACCGTCCTGCGATTAATACCAGCGACATACTTGTTGCGGGCAGGCCACGTTCTCGTTGAGCTTTCTTTAGTGATTTGCACACCCCCAACCGAAGCATACTCCAGATAAGGGCTCTCCACCCACATACGGTTTTTGGTCGGCGCTGGCACCTACAAAGTATACATGGCGCAACCATGCCAACGGTGGGCTCGGCAGCATGACGTCTTTACTGCCAAGCCACTTCTGGGGCCAGTATCGTCGTCAACTTCTCTGAAAAAGTTAAGAGTCATACGTGGGTGCAGGCCAGTAATTCCAATAGCAGTCAGTGGTGGGGGTCACCTTCACAACCAGGTGCTATACTATACTCATCTGACTCGCAGCGCCGGACCGCGCCCCTGCCGACTCGGTGGCGGCACTGGAGGGCATCACCGGTATCGGCCTCGCCATCAACAACAAGCGACTATCCGGCAGAGTACTTGTCGGAAGCTGGGTACAATGCATGGTCGAGCACGCCATGGCTTGCTTGCCCATTGTTGGACCGGGTCGCGTCGGGTACATGGGGCAAGCCGCAGGGGGGAATGCTTGGGACTCAACAAAATTCTTCACTGCTGGTGCGAAAAATTGCCTCGAGATATAAGACAAGCCGGCAGCCATCTCGCCGACTGCTCCACCAGCAGATAGACAGACAACAGACAAAAACAACAAGCCAAGCTGCTGCAAAGTCGTCATGACCGTCCGCTCGGCACTCAGGGCCTACTTTGTGGGCGCGTACAAGCCCGAGCAGCGCGAGGTCCAGTACAGCAAAGAAGAAGTCAAAGTCATCTTCAATGCGTACATGGACTTTGACAGCTACCAGCCGACCCGGCTGCAGAAGTTCCTGGCTCAGTTCTGGGACTCGTTTGACAAGCCGCCAGCCTACCGGCGCTACCTCAACAAGCTCGACTTTTTCCTAATGATGTACCTGTTTCTGTCGTTCTTCATCAAGACGCTCGACAACACCAACGTCTCCAACGCATATGTCTCTGGAATGAAAGTAGACGTAAGTCAAATCCGACGGCCATTCACAAACTGAACCGCGCTAACGCTGCAGCTCGAATTGAACTCGCAACAACGTAATCTGTTCAACACGGCGTTCTACGTCGGCCAGATTGTTGGGTCGATCCCGTCACAGTTCTTAATCAACAGGGTCAGGCCGTCAGTGTGGCTGCCCATGTGCGAAATTGGGTGGGCAGTGTTTGTCATACTAATGGCTGCCGCCCAGAATGCTGGTCTCGTATGTCTCGAAGTCTGTACTGATGTCAGCTGTTGGATCTGTTTTAACGGTTTAGATCTATGCATGTCGGTTTATGATTGGCGTGCTCGAGGCTGCCACGTATCCCTCGGTTGCAATGATTCTTGGCAGTTGGTACAGACCGTCTGAGCTGGCCAAACGAATGTCAATCTACGAGCTTGCGTCTACCGTCGGTTCGATGGTGTCTGGCTTCATCCAGGCAGGTGTTTATACCTCCTTGAATGGCAAAGGCGGAGTGGCAGGCTGGAGATGGCTTTTCATCATCGACGGAGTGCTGACGTTTCCGGTCGCGGTGCTTGGATTCTACTCCATCTGCGATTTCCCCAGTGACACACGCGTGTTGTGGTTAACCGATGCCGAGAAAGACTTTAGTTTGATTCGGATGACCGAGCTCGGTCTCAAGCCCAGCCGGCACCTCAGTATCAAACGGTTCTTAAGTTTCTTCAAGCACTGGCGTATCTATGCGTTCAACTGGCCATACGTAATTTTCAACATCTCGGTGACGTATGGCTACTTTAATCTATGGCTCAGCTCGCTTGGCATATACACGGTCCAGCAGGTCAACCTGATACCGTGTGCTGGTTATGGCATGGCCATCCTCACTTGCTACGGGTTTGCAAACATTTCCGACCGCATGGGCAAGCGATGGCCGATGCTGCTGGTGTCTATCTTCTTGTGCTTTTTCGGTAATCTTTTGCTCGCAATCTGGACCATCCCCTTCGGGCTCAAGTATGTTGCGTTTTTCTTGCCGGAAGCGGGGTACCCGGTGTGGTCCCTGATTTTGACCTGGGGTACCGAGGCGTTCCAAGACGATGCTGAACTTAGAGGCATGTTATCTGCGGTGGGAAATACCGTATCCTACTCGATCAGTGCGTGGTTGCCGTTGCTTACTTTTCCCACCCCGAAAGCACCCCATTATGTCTGGGGCTATCATTTTATGGCCGCTTTGAATGCTTTGTCTGCTGTCGGTGTTGTATTCTTTGTTGTTATGGAAAAACGGGAGGCACGGCAACGACGGCGCGTATTCAATAAGTACGGCATGCCGGTTGATCGTGAGGATCTTGTTGACTACTCGGCCAACGACTCAGTTTCGGATGATATCGAAATGACTTCTGATCAAGTTCTGAGTGATACAGCTCTGGCGGCAGAGTCGAGCGAGGAAAAGTCCATCGATGTCAGGGTCGCGAAAAAGTAGTTGTATCTTTTAGATCTATAGAAATGGGGAAAGCTGACTCCGGAAAACAACGTAATCTACGATGGAAGTGATACGCCGCAGCCGCTCCCCGTATATATTTGCCCAGTAGCATGTTTCTGCTGACATCGATTACCGAGCGTTTGCCATTTACTTTAGAGATAGAGTATTTCTGGGCCATACATATATTAGCCAGTCTGTAACCCTGTGATCTATAAAGACTTTAAATACGAGGATAATAATAATAGTAAGTTAATAATAATAATAGTAAGTTAATAATAATAATCCCACTTGGCCATTTGCGTTCTGATCGCGATTCTAGTGCGCGGGGGGGGATAACGATAAAACGGCTGGCTGAAGGGTCGTGACCACTAAGTACTCAACCAGCGTCTAGGTTGATATCGTTTTGTTTGTTAATACGCATATAGCTCTCCGTCGCATATAACTCTACGGTCGCATTTCCAGTTTTGACCAACTAGTTTGATAGTTTAAATTAAATTTGGCAGGTATTTTGCTAGTGGTCTAGTTTTGAAAGCCTGGACGAGCCAAACTGTCGCGATAGCGCGACTTATCGATCAAGTAATATGTAGTCCTCTCTTTATTTGATGCCCCTAAATCTCAACTACTCCTATCCTACCATTAAACCTATGCCGAACGAGATAGCGGATCATATTCCAAGATCTCGTCCAAATCTGAGCTTCTCCTTCCGTGAAATCCTTGTGCGCTGAAGGAAGACAGTTCATCGTTGCTGGCAGCGTGCATAGGTCCGAGTTCATCGGTTCGAGCATACTTAATGCTCGTACTGTCGCTATCGTCACCATTAGGCCCGATGATTCTATACGTTGCGCTTCGAGACTTCCATGGGAGATTCTGCGTCTCCCACATCAGATCAATTTCTTCCAATGTTTTGCCCTTGGTCTCAGGAAACATAAAGTATACGTGCACGGTCATTACGACACAAAAGAACGCAAACAGTATGTACGTCCTCCACTGGATTGATTTGAACAGCATCGGGACAAATAACGCCAGCAAAAAGTTGCAAAACCAATTGGCCGACGTGCATACACCGTTTGCTATCGCACGCTGCTTGAGTGGGAAGGTCTCGCTAACGTAGATCCACCCGCCCGGTCCCCAGGTAGGAGCAAACGTCGCCACAAACAGATAGTTAAACATTATAATTGAGTTCGCCGCCAGTTTGCTGGGCACGATCCAGCGAATCTCGGTGTTTCCGTTCAACTCCGGCACATAATGTCCAAACCAGCCCATAGTACCACCTACAAGGAGCAGCCAGAGCGTCATGAACGTCGATCCTGACAGTAAAAGTGGTCGGCGACCCCATTTATCGATCGCGACGAGGGCAGGAACGGTCATTACCACCAGCACCAAATACTGCAGCGCAGCCGAAATCAAATTTGCATTGCCAGAGTATCCAGCCATAGTAAACGTGTACACAACATAGTACATCATGACCTTGATCAAACGGTTAGACAAGCCTTGCGACAGAAAAACAAATCCTCTCTAACGTACATTAATTCCAGTACATTGCTGCCAGATTTGGCAAGAAAGTCCCACAGATGTTCGAAGTCTTGTGCCAGCAGCAAACAAGTCCAGTATGGTCATGTCTTTCGACAAAGTAGTGATCCGTACAGCTTCTCGAATTTCCGCCATTTCCGTAACAACATCTGGATGGTTAGGATCGCCGCCACCTTGAATATGCGAAACGACGTTGGACGCCTCGTCCCAACGATCTTTAGTCGCCAGCCACCTAGGTGACTCCGGAAAAACCACGAGCGACGTAAGCAATACAAATCCCGGCACAACCTGCAGGGCCCAGGCTGTTCTAAATGATGCCGGCCCTTTGATGAATGTGCAAGCATATCCAATCATAAACATGACCAAAATACCCCATGTAATAGCCCATTGAAATAATCCAACTAGACGACCTCTGATCTTCTTCGGAGCCAGTTCGGCAATATACACGGGAACTTGAGATGAGCAAATACCAATAGCAAGACCAGCCAGTAGTCTACCAAAAAGCAGCTGTTTTAAGCCAACTACGGTACTCTGAACAATTGACCCAACAATCCAAATAGACGCACCCGTCTGAATGGCAAGCTTGCTACGAGCTCTGTTAGCAAAGACCCCAATTACAGCTATAAGTTCTTACCGGCCTGAATAATCTGATAGTGAGCCTGACATAATTGAGCCAAAAAAAGACCCACCGGCCATGGCAGCTGTGATGACTCCTTGCACAGTCGCGTCGGGATAGTTGAAGAACTCCCTATATGCTTCATTGTCAACAAATGCCGAGATTGACGACACGTCAAAACCAAACAGCATTCCACCAATTGTGGCAGCCAATGCTACCACATATGGGTTATACGTCTTCATAACCATCCTGTGGCCGGTCCTGGAATTACGAGCCTGCGGTGGTGGTCCAAGGAAAGCTGGTCTTTCCTTTATATCTCCCGAGGCGCGCCCCGGCCTCCCCGGCCTCCCCGGCTTCCCCGGCTTTATATAAGCCCGGCCGAAGGGGGTCCGAGCTATTGTCCCATCCTCACGATAGTTGCCGAAGCCGGCAGTGGCTTCTTTGTCGAGTATTCGCCGGCATCAAGAATCCTATTAAACTACATTTTTTTCCTACGAGCCTTCCAAGTAGTACTACGCATCTACGGATCATCAGGAACTCCGATGTCAGAACTTGAGAAAGGTCAAAAGATCACAAAAATCTTATATTTGAATTATAAATATTCTTAGTTGAGAGCTTGACCAGATAGCTCCATCTCCGCTTGTCTCTTCGCGGCTGCAAATTGCTCCTTTTCAATACGCTTACGTTCCTTGAGCTGAAGCTTGCGCTCAGATTGCACCTTGAGCGAGTATTTAACGCCAAATCCGTGA
>JAKTSU010000132.1:0-21688 GCA_030580395.1 Myxozyma nipponensis
CAACGTTGCCATTGGTGTTTGTTTTTTCGTCACCAGCAGGCTTGGTGTTTTCCCATCGAACACTTGTTGACCGGCAATGGGCTTCAGCTGGTCGCCGTCGTCGTCGTCGTCGTGGTCGTCGTCGTGGTCGTCGTCGTGGTCGTGGTCGTGGTTCTTATCCGCCAATAGCGTCGCTGTCGGTTGAAACCCGCCCCTTGGTTCGGGTCTCGAGCCTTGCCAACCTGGCTAGGGTCAGGGCGGACTTGGGGTTTGGTTTTTTTTTTTTTTTTTTGCCGGCGGCGGGCAGTTCAGGTTCTGGTTCCGGCAGCTGCTGGCACTCGGTTCCGGTTCAGATGGTCTGGTCTCCGAGGTCTCTCGGCGTTTGCGGAGAGCGAAAGGCGGAGAGAGATGCTGCTGCTGCTGCTGCT
The DNA here is from genome assembly GCA_030580395.1 of Myxozyma nipponensis. NCBI lineage: Eukaryota > Fungi > Ascomycota > Lipomycetes > Lipomycetales > Lipomycetaceae > Myxozyma > Myxozyma nipponensis. Next base: position 408 of record JAKTSU010000132.1, read on the forward strand.
GATGATGGTGATTCTGATGGAGGTTCAAGTACTGCAGAGACCGTACCCGTGAGCAATGAAGCAGTAGCCGCAATTGAGCGGGCAGAATATGAAGGTCCAGAACACCACCTTCCTGGTCACTGGCGGGTGGGTGTCTTTTCCCTTGGGTTGTTGTTGCACCAACGATTTGGGTGATGATGATGATGATGATGATGGCTGACGACATCTAGGGTATCCGGCCTCGGGCTGGCCACCGCAGTAAGCCTGCTCGAACAAGGTGCCTCTGTGGCTCTCTTGGATCGCGATGCAGAAGCTGCGAGTGCAGTACTGTCCGGACCGTTGAAGAAGTTCAGCGACAACGCACTGGTCAGGTTTTTCCAATCCGACGTGCTCGACGAGCCCGCGGTCGAGCAGCAGCTGCAGCAAGTGCAGGCATGGGCTCAATCCACCAACCGCCCGATTTCGGGTCTGCTTGCTGCCGCTGGCATCTCCTGGGCATCCAGAGTGAGCTGATTAACACTATGTTTGTCTACATTTCCACACGTTACTTACTGGCAGATCCTCGACAAGCACGGTGACCCAACCGATCTGGACCTGTTCAAGCGCGTGGTTGAAATCAACCTGATCGGCGCGTACAACGTCTGCCGCTTGACAGCCAGTCTGATCGCCAAGCACTCGCCCAAGACCGCGCCAGACAACGAACGAGGAATCATCATCATGGTGTCGTCCGTGGCAGCATTAGAAGGCCAGACCGGCCAGACCGCCTACGCGGCATCCAAAGGCGGCATCGCTGGCCTCGTGCTGCCCATGGCCCGTGATCTCGCCAACTTCGGCATCAGAGTCGTCGCTCTTGCTCCGTCAGTGTTTGACACCGCAATGTCGACCAACATGCCACTCAAGACAAAGGCCAAACTCGAGTCGATGCTCGAGTTCCCGGCTCGGTTCGGCCAGGCTGATGATTTCGCCAAGTTGGTCATGGCCACCATCGACAATGTTATGATTAACGGTTCACTGACTCGTCTTGATGGTGCTACCAGAATGGGGAAGCTATAGTAGTTTAGAAAACAGGCTTTGAAAAAAAAAAAAATCAGTAAAAAAAGATTCGACCAGGGAGAGGGTCGAACTCTCGATCTTACGATAACTAACGAATAACAGTCGTACGCCTTAACCAACTTGGCCACCCAGTCCGGATTTTGTACCTTTTTTAGCACCCTGGCGCTGTTAACCCTAGGTCTGGCTACTGTCCACGAACCCCTGACAACTAGCTTCACTGAAGTCAATATGATGTTTGATTGTTCAAATGTCAGGCATACTTAAATACTACTGTATTATCTCGGTGTTGGCGCAAGAATGATGAGTAATCGGTTGGCGGTATAACACGACGGAACCGTGGCGTACAAAATGCTAGTCGTTATACCCATATCCCTTTCGTTTAATCAAATCCGCTCATATTGCTGGTCATTACTTTCTCTAGAGTCCTGGAAACTTCTAGCCTCGTCTGCCAATTGCGCATCAGCCAAGAGAATATCCTTCGTCAGCATTTTTATGCAGCCGTTAACCGGACACGCGACCGTAGGCGTAGTAGCGAGATACTGGTATATCGCACCCCGATCGAAGCTGTGACCGCAATCCGACGACGTCACGGGATCAAGCAGAATCAGCCGCGACAGCGGGCACACGTACGACTTAGTCTCCCTCTCGAACGCGAAATCGGCGTCGACGTCGTCGACATTAAGGTCCGCGTCCAGCGCGCTGTCATCGTCGCTCTTGCCAGCCTGGCGCAGCACAAGCTTTCGGATCTCGGTAATCGTGAGCGCCCGGGACTGGGAATCGTCGTACCAGTACTTGATCTCCGGCATGCCGTTGACTCCCCATCGTGCCGCGTACACCTCCTTCACATAGCTCTCGTACGGACCGTACGACCGGTGATACTTGTGCGCGGCGCCATCACTGTTCATCGATAGCTTGCAATCCTTAGTAGTGCCAGCAAACAATTCGCCCAAATCTGTCCCACCACGATCGAAATAATCCCGCTGATGTCGCAGATCAAGCAGGAACCTCTTGCCCTGCGTCAGGCACTCCGAGTTCGCCTTGTACATCAGCGCAAACTTCCCCACTGCTTCATCAATCCCAGACGTGTCCAGTTTCCGTTTGGCTCGTCGTGTGCTGATCCGCTTCAGCACGCTGAACAACCGATCAAAATCTGACCGTTCGAACCCATTCGGCGCCTCGTCTAGTTCCCGCTGCAGCCGGTTAAAATGCACCCCCTCGTTGAGGTACACCGGCTTGTCGTCAATCTTCTCAGCCACTCTAGCTCCTCCCACATCTTCTTCTCCTCCTTCATTGTCGTCTGCCTCTGGTGAACTCATCTCGGTTCTGATCGATCTGCCTTGTCGTGCATCAGTCGTGGAGCAGGCGCGATCTGAAATTTACCTAAACGCGTCAAACGCGATCCTCGCTTTCTACTTCGTAAACTCCCAAGTTCTCCCCCAGCGCCATACGCAATGTTTACTCAAAAACACTTTTATTGTTGTACAAAATAGCACAAATACTATATATAAGATCGACCGGCTTACAGAATAGCTTGTCTCGTAAATTCACGTCTACTTGTTTTCTTCTATCAGACCGCAAAGTTTCTCCACATCCGGTACTGACTTCATCCGCGCGATGAACGTGACACCCTTGCCGCCGGGCAAGAAATCTAAAATCCGAACCGTTTTCGGATCCGCTTTCGTATACGAAACATCCTTCCGCAGTCCCACATTGATCACAACTCTCCCCGATCCATCAGCACGTACCAATATCCGCGACTTGCCGGTGTCCTTGTTTTTGAGTAATCGAATTGGGCCAAGTCCGATCGGCTTGAAATCGCCTTTCCCTTTACCGTCTTCATCGGTCTTGAATTCAAATACCCGAGCCCGGTTTTCGAACAGAACTGTCTCGTTTTCCTCTCCTGGTCCTTGTCCTGCAGACAAGTCTATCTGTTCTTCAGCCGGGGCAGCGTCTTCGTCTCCATCTCCAGCTCCAGCTTTATCAGTGGCTTGCTCAGATGAAGGAGTACCAGCCAAAGAGCCATTGCTACCCGCACCAAAAGCTGATGCCCCAGATTTGTCTCCCGTTGTCGGTAGGCCACCGAATGTAAACCCCACAGTTGACTTCAGCCCGGAGCCGAAACCACTAGCACCACCAAACGGGTTTCCTAACGCGGCGACCGGTTTATCAACCTTAGGCGAGTCGCTATCGGACTCTGCCGCAGGCTTAGATACTAATGGATTATTAAACGTCAGCGCCGGCTTCGATGCACTTGAATCCGACTTCTCTTCGTTAAACTTGATGCCCTTTTCTGGAGTCCAGGTATTGCCACCTAACGCTGCAACACTGAATGCAGGAGTACTGCCGTCGGAGAGCTTGGTCTGTCCAAACGAGAACGGCGACTTGGCGGGTGTCGATGGTTTATCTTTGTTGTCATCTGTGGAGCCATTGCTAGCGGCAACATTGAATTTGAATGGGTTCGACACTGCAGCTGACCCAGCCGTCACGGTGCTGCCCGTGCTTTGTTCTGGCTTTGAAAGCGAGAACAAGCTGCCGCTTGCTTGCGCGCTCGACCCAAAACTCGAAATTTTGAGAGGACTTCCTGCCACAGTAGTATCGTTCGGGATCGCCGGGAATGACGGAGGAGGCGGGGTTTTTGAATCCTTGGAACTGTCTGCTGGCTCTTCTTTCTTCGGCTCACTCTTCTGTTCTTCTTTCTTCGGCTCACTCTTCTGTTCTTCTGTCTTTTTGTCCTCGCCGACGTTCTTTGTTTCCGGCGGCGGCGGTGCAGCGCTACCCAATTTGAACGGACTACTTGACGGTTTTAAAACTGAACTAGATCCAAAAACAAAAGACGGCCCTTTCAGATCCGACGATGACGACGACGACGACGACGACAAACCACCAAATTTGAAAGGCGCATCCTTCGGTGCAGAAAGTAAATTCTTCCGCGCAGTAAAGCTCGGTCCTTCTATTTTGATCTCACCGTCTGAATCGTCATCTGAGTTTTCGCTTTCGTCCTTACTAGCGACTTGTTTGAACGTGAAAGGTGCCGGCTTATCTGCTGCAGGCGCAGGGGAGGCCGGTGCTTTAGCTGGCGTAGAGCTACCCGCGGTAGCAGCACCAAAACTGAAAACAGGAGCAGGAGCAGGTGAAGGAACGGGAGCGGGCGTAGTCGAGAACTTGGGTACTGATGCTGGTGCTGGAGTAGACGCAACTACCGGGGTCGAAAGCTTGACTGAGACTGCAGGTGATGAAGTAGCTGCCGTGGCTGGTACGGGAGCTGGGATGGGAGCAGGACTAGCTGAAGATGAAGCACTTTGAGCAGGTTTGGCCTCATTAATGATCTGCCCAAAAAACTTGATATATGAGGTAGCTAGCGAAGACATGTTTGCTAGTTTATCTTTTTCAAACGCTGCCTTGACCGCCTCGCTGAATTTCTCGTTCAATGCCCTCACTTTGACGAACTTCATAAACTCGGGACCGGGACCTGCACTCACAAACACGCCCTCGTCATCGTCACTTGGAGCAGGTACCATCGCTGCCGCTGGCTTGAAAGAAGTAAAACTGGGCGTTGCAGGAGCAGGTGTCGTTGCTGCCTCGGGCTTCAAAAAGTTAAAACCAGGTGTCACAGCAGCAGGTGTCGTTGCTGCTGCAGTCGCAGGTGAATTACCAAAGCCCGAAAATGCAGAAGCCGGAGCAGACGTAGATCCAGCTGGAGTAGTAGCCGCTGGACCGCCGAAGTGGAACGACGGAGCAGGAGACACAGGCTTATCACTAGTCGTCGACGATCCGCCGATTGGGTTGATCGGGTTGCTGAATGTAAATGTTGGCTTAGCACTCGAATCAATTGGTGGTAAAGGCGACTCTGGCGCAGGCGATGCTTGCGACGAAGAAGCTGATGCTGATCCGAAACCAAACCCGGAAAACGGATTACTCTGACCTCCCGTGGTAGTAGGAGTCCCTAAAGCGCCACCGCCCGGTGATCCAGACGCAAATGGGCTACTTATATCACTCGTTCCGTTTGTCCGCCGAGATTTAGGCAATGCGATCCTAAAAAAAAAAAAACCATAGGTCAGTACTCAAGACCCGCAACACCAACCAGAGCAAAAACAGGAACTTTGATTTTGACACGGTATCAACTCTGAACGAGACAAATGAGGGGAAGGTGCTTACTTTCTTCGTGCCATAATATCAGCCGAAGCTTGTTTTGGCGGATCAACCGGTCCATGGCGGTCATCGTCGACGTCGTCGATGTCGTATGTCTCCTTGCTGATTTGTGAATCTGGGGCCCTTTTCTTCATTTTTGACAAACAGGGATACCTCTTCCAAACCGGACAAATTCAAAACCAGAAAATCCAATCAATACAATATCTTCTCCGAGAAAAAAAGTCTGTGCGAGCAGAGGAGGGGGGTTTATTTTTTGCTGCTTCTCTGTTGACGGCTTTCGTCTTATGCCACCACGGAGGATGTTGGTCGAGAGATTTCGTCGCCTTTTGTGGGTGCGAATGCGCTAGTGTTTCTCCCCGTCCCAGTGCAGTATGATCAAAGGTGTTTGTGTCAAGTTCGCGCCTTGCCCCTGGGATTTGCGAGCGTGCGTGCAAGCAAGCTATCTTGATAAAAATACGTAGGTTTAAAGAAAGTAAATGTACGAATTAGCCAGTCTTTGTGGAAAGAAAGCCAACAAAAAGAGGAAACAAAAATTAAAGATAAAACTATATTTACATGGCCCGACAAAATTAAGGATTAGTAGCCCGTAACAAAAAAAGTGAGTCTAACTTTACTTTACCCAGCCTTTGTTCACGACTTGAGACTCCTCCACCGTTTCGATCGATACATCTAGCTCTTGAGCACTCGACTCCTTTTGTCGTATCATATCCAAGAATTCTTCCCACGTCGTAGATTTGAAATCGGTCTCGTCGTATCGTCTCATGCTTCCCTTGACGTTCATCAGCGTGTTCCGAGTGAACAGTTCGGTAATACGCTGAACACATTCACCCCGAACGGCCCAATGCTGAGGGTTTGACGAGATTCCATTTTCCAAACCAAAGTCGTAAACTTCGTCGGACATGATGTGGAACGGCGGTTGACTTGTCACGCCCGAGATCAAAAAGTTCATAGCGATGTCTTCACAATTGATCAAGTCATCGACATATTTGAGAATATGATCTGGTAGACCACATCTCCACAAGAACAGGAAATTGGCGTCCATGAACATAAGCTTCGTCAAAATGATCGAGTACCGCGGGGGAGTCATGCGGAAAGGCCAACAGTACTTGATGGACTCAGACTTGGCATCGAAACAATCAGCACGCGGAGCCCATCCGACCAATGAATCTGGTTGCCGCTTCCATGCCTCAAAAGCAAGATCGATATCCTCAATGGGCGTCCAGACATCATCATCCGAAATCAGAACAGCTCCGGTGCGAAGTTGACTGACGGGGTTGAATCGGTTGTTAAGGGAGTCGACGTCTTGCTTCAGCAGGACTACTGTGCCCTGCTGACGATCGACTAGTTCTTGAATGTTTCGCGACACTGGCTGGTTCTTATCGTGCCAGACGATGAAAATCTTGTCAACGTTGTCCGAGCCCAAAAACTGATTGATCACAAATGGCAGAGTTTCCTGCCGCCGCAAGGAATGGGTAGCCAGCAAAACACTGTATTTGTCCATGATCCGCTCCGGCAGATCCAGCTTGGTTTTGAGATATCTGTCGCACACGTTTTTAGATCCTCGCGTTTTCCGCCACTCGACAAGTTCCGAGTCGTACCCAAGTTTCGTACGGAGTGAATACTCCATCTGACGCCATCGGTAGATCATGTGCTCATTAAACGAATCTCGCCACTGCTTTGGCCCGTTGTGCCAGAAATTCCATGGCTTCATTGTACCTTCGTAATTGTATACTTTCGCATTGCCGAGAACATACCGACTGTAATCGAGTCGACTGTAAGATGGCTTGACATTGTAAATTGGGCTCAATGGGTGGATGTCTTTGAAGAAGTAGTTGAGGAAACTAAGATCATGAGGTAAGTGCCAGGTCTTGATCAATGCAGCTTTGAGCTCTTTGTACACCTTCATGCTAGGCGCAAGCAGCATGATGGACTCGTCAATAATGCCGCCAAGTTCAAATGAAGCTGTGAAAGGGGTCTCCTGGAAGAGCTTATCAATGTTCTGAAGCACCAACATTTCAGGCTGCAAGTACAAAATCCGTTCATACTCTGTCAACCGCCATGCTTGGATCACATTACTTCGACACACCCTTTTCTGCAATTGGTCGTCTTCCACAATACCCTCAGCATCCTGCTTATCCTTTAGCTCTTTGAGCAGCTTTTTCTCTTCATCTGAAACCGCTGTTTCTTCAATGCTAACTTTGACCTTGTCCGTATCGACCATCTTCGCCCCAAGATCGGAAAGTTGCTTGCGCTCTTCTTCAGTCAGCGGATTCATCACGATGACGATGATGTCGGACTGAGTCTTTGTTCTGTCAATTGAATGAACCAGAGCACGAACAGGAATGAACTAAACAAAAAAGAAGTTAGAAACCAAACCAAGTTCCTCGGTCAGTTAAGAAATAAGACCACTTACATCAGTATCCATACAAATCATCGTGACAAAAGCAGATCGTCCCGTGAAATTCCCAGGAACAACCTCGACTTTACTCACATCCCGGTCCGTACTGAACACCGATTTCATCCTCTCGTCCATGACAGACATCAGCGAGTCTTTGGTAACATACTCTTCTCGCCATGCCAGCATGACTGCGACCGCAACCAAGTTGATCAGCACGACCAGCATATATCGCGGCCGGAATGACCGCTTGATGCTATATCCACGACTCGTCATTGCACTGCTGCCGGTGCTAGCGCCGCCGCCGCTATAGGCCACACTTGCGGCCGCCGGATCAAGATCACTTATTTTGGCCGGTTGTAGGCCACCGCAGGCCTAAAATTATTTGTGAAGTCGTACGGTTTCTTTGTTTTCCGTATTCGGCCTCTGTATTCGCTCGATAGACAACTTCAATAGAAACCTAGTCGATACAAAGCCAAACGTAAACACTGAGAGGCAGGAAGAAACTGACACAAGCAAAAAAGCGCGCCCCAGTCGTTACACAATTCCGGAAGCAAAATTATCTGCCCACAGTGGACCTTTTTTTTCTTGGTGGTCTCTGATCAGTCGACCGTGAGGATCTGATCTGGGTAGAGAGGCCCTGTGGAGTCCGTTCGTCGGTTCTAGTCGACTTTGATCTCTTGCCGTGGGATGTGCGCTGCAGATTGCGGCCTTTTCTCGACGAAGTCCGCTCGCTATGCCGTTCGCTGCCCTGGGAGAAGTCAAGCAATGCCAGCCGATTTACACATGAGCGTTTGTAAGGGGTTAGTGCTACTCGTATAATCGGGCGAGCTTGTCAGGCGTGACAGTCAGACCGTCGAGGTATGCATACGTATGTTAGAGAATATTATACAAAGAATATAAAACAAAAATTAGACGAAATTATCATGATATGGTTGGGACACGTTATTGCCGACTCTTACGCCCACCACGGCCACTGCTGCGATCACTACCACCACCACCGCCGCGGCTTCCACCCCGACCTCGTTTCCCAGACTGATGATTCTGCTGAGACTTGGTTTGTTGTCCCTGTCCTTGTTCCTGCTGCTGCTGAATCTCAGACTGGACTCGCCGGCTCTCGGCATTCCACCAGGCTGCAAACTCCTCCTCAGCCTGAATGTCCTGGAAACTCTTCTTAACCTTGGTTCGCTCGTCAACCTGCTGCTGTTGCTGTCGCTGCTGTTCGATAATTTCGGCAAGAGAAAATTGCATAGAGATCCCACCCACAACTGGACTCGAAGTAGTTGCAGGTCGATCACTAGTAAGCGGAGAAGATGACAGCTGAAGTCCTGGTGAAGCCTTTTTACTTGCGGCACTGTTCACTGACGGTCTTTTTGCGGCAGGAACAGTCGCAGATTTTGCGGTAGTAGCAAATGACGTCTGGGGTCCAGTAGGAAATAGCTTTGGTGAGGACAGATACTCAGGCGAGCCCAGAGGAACACTGTTCTTGCGATACCCATTCTTCCCTCGCACGTCAACTTTGATTGGAGTTTGCCAAGGCGACGACGATGCCTGCGATGCTTTGGCAGCAGCAGCCGATTCAGCTTGAATTTCCGCTTCTTGGAGAAGCTTTTTGCGCTCCTTTTGAGACATCTTGCGGGTTGCATCTTCTAGGTCAACTACCGGCGATGGCATCGGCCACGAGTCACTGACAGACCGGCCACTGGCGGCTGGAAACGGCGTCGTTGGAGTGCCCGAGTTAGGACTAGAAATAGTTGCCCATTTCGAAACTTTGGCTCTATGTTCTTGCTGTTGCTTCAATCCCGCCGACAAACCTGAGACAGAACTCACCGGGCTCTTCCAAGGCGTCGAACTGGTGCTTCCAAAATCAATAGAGCTCACTTTTGGTGTGACTGTTGCCCATGGTACTGTCCCCGGTGAATCGTGTTGTGGAGTTATGCCACTTCCATTTGCTCGATTTACTGAAGATGACAACGTCGGTGTGGATGGCATGAAGGAGCCAGTATGGCGTCCTGGAGTTGTACTGGAGATAGATCTAGACAGCGGAGGGTTCGATCGACTGAGCAGAGACTCTTCTGAAGGGGTAGTAGCTGCAGGAGAGGAAGAGAGACGCGAGGAAGAGAGTCCGTTGGAAACCAGTTGACTCTTACCCTTGACCACTTTCCATTCTGGCTCAGTCATTGATGGCGGCGATATTGGCGAAGGCTCGTCATCCATATCAAAAATGAATTCAGAAGACGACGCCGCAATGGATGACGACTTATGCTGTTGAGACACGAGATTAGCAGTTGCTTGCGCGAGAGCTTCGTTCGGCTCTTTAGAGCCTCGTCGATCACGACGCAATTGACCCTGACTATTCAGACTGGTGCTCTCTATGCCCCGTCGGTCAAACGACTTGGGAAAAGATCCGCCGCCGTTCATTATGTACGACGATGACTGGTGGAACGAGCCGCCACCGTTCGATGATACAACTGACGTCGACAACTCCAGCTCGTGAACCAGTTTTTCCTTCGCCTTTCGGCGGTCTTCTGCCAGACCAGGATTTCGCTCTTCCAACAACTCAAGCAAGATACCCGACTTGCTCCATGGCAGCTTCTCAAGTTGCTTGTCGCGAACGACTTTTTCCAAATCTCTCAGTAACGACTCGTCAAGATTATTCAACAGCCTGGCGAGATTAGCCAAAAATTAGTGCAGCAATCAACGTAACTCACCCGTTCTCAAGCATACATTCCATATTCATAGCTATGTATGCCAGCAGAGAGTTTTTCAGACCATTGACCGAATATGTATCCGCTTCTGAGGCTAGATCGGCGGCGTTGCGAACATCGACTGAAAACATTAGCATCGCCAGACCATTAATCCTAGCTAGAAATCACTTACCATATACTCGCAATACTGATTGACAAACCTCGGTCAACTTATCAGTCATCAGCTCATTTGACACCGACATCACTTCCAGAACAAGCTCCAAGAAGTCACCGAGATTTTCGCAAATCACACGATCAAACAGAGTGTCCACATTATCACCGTAGAAATATCGAAGCACGGTATCAAAAATGTTTGACCGCACATGCTTCATATCGACCGTCCTTAGACCTGCATGATGGTCATCTGTCTCGACGTCGGCAACATCATTTAATTCAAACGAAGGAGTAGGGGCCGCACCCCATCGTCGAGCAGTAAGAGTCTCGAAGAACGGAGAGCGGACAAGTAATATAGCTGAATGACAAAGAACCTCAGAGTCCTCAAGCTGGATCAGTATGTCGCACCATTGCTGTGTTCTTGGGTCTTTCACGGCGGCCACCATGTCCGAGGCCACAGCGCTTATCGGTCTCTGACCAAAGTAGGCAGCAGCCGATAAGTTTTTGAGCTTGAGAACATCTGCGACCTTAACCAGTTCATCTTTGCAAATCGTATATTTCCGAGGTGTGTCGACTTTACTCTTGAATCCATCCCATACCGGCAGTAAGACGTCAGTGTAAGCAAAATAGGCGAACACAAGTGTCGACACAAGACTGAGACAGTTGAACTGCAGAATCGATCTACCCGTCTCTGGATCTTCGCGATAAACAACAGGGCCATCTAAGCAGTCATCAGTCTTTAAACCCAATAAAATGTCCATCAGACGCGGACTCCGAGACGCAATAACAATTTTATGCGCGGGAATCATAAGCGATTTGTCTTCGTGGGAAACCAAGTACAAGTCGAAAGGATACTCTCCAAACTCGAGATCCGGTAAGCTCTCCTTAAGAACATCAACAAGATCGTCACTCTGCAATAGCTGAAGTGTTTTCAAGAACGTTCTTGGTGTTTTGTAATCGGACCGGGAGTCAAACGACCCAAACGAATGGATGGACATGGCATCGGATTGATCGTCGTTATCGATCTCTTCTGCAAATGAGATCAGAGACTCAAGATCGTCCCGGAAGTCATGTGGGTCTTCAGAAATCATCGGCGGGATAGGATCTGAGCGAATAGCAGCATAAGCACCCGAAATGTTCGCACGAATAGCGACCACTTTAGTTAAACGTGGTATTCTGGTAAATTTGAACTCAGACTTCTTGCCATGCTGGTCTTTGGCTTTCACGCGCTTTGTTCGTCGCCAAACACTGCCTGATTCGGTACAGATCATCACTGAATTATCCTGACCGATAGCAACATCACGCGCTGCCAAGTGCTTCTTTCTTACCGACCATACAGTCTGCGGCCGTATGGTCTTAGAAAGGGCGTTCGGCTTGACGGAACTGAGAGACTTCCCGCCTAACTGAAACCAGTATACGTCGCCCATGGAACTCAGAGCGCATATGGTCGTATCACTTGCAACAACATTAATGACGGCATTTTTGGCGTATATACCACGGGGCCGAAAAACAGAGAACCGATCAGCAAACCTTTCAAGAGGGAAGTAAACCTTGAAGTATCCACCGTTCATGTACACAATAACGTCGTTGTTCTTAAGTAAACACACCGTTGCCGTGTCCGTGGCCGCAGCTACCTCCACTGCTCCAGGAAGGTTCGGCACCTTTCGAGGAGTGTACTCAATCACATCTGCACCCACATCCGAAACCGGGAATCCAAACTGGCCAACATTCTTGCCCCAGACATACAAATCTGACTCTGTGAACGCTACAGAGTGCACCCGAGACGTAGCAACACCGATGATATGTTCTTTCTTCAGGTTTCCAGATATTCGCTTGGGTACTGCCTGAATTGGGCCCTCCTGGGTATTTGCGGTAGAGCCTGGAGTCTGTTTTTTGGACGCCGGCACAGGTGCTTCCATGAAGTATCCCAGCTGACCGTATTTATTGGATCCCCATGAATAACACTCACCAGACGCCGTGACAGCCAAAGTGTGATCTTGGCTGAGTGCAACTTTGGTGACTTGGGAATTACCAAATCTTGGCACATTCTTAAGCGTGAATTGCGTGCCAGTGGAAGGCAAACCCAGCCGTCCTGAGTTGCGACCAAATCCGCACACATACAGGTTATTGACAGGATCCGTTGTAAGCACAACCGTATGAAGCTTCGACATTTGCACATCGCGAATTCTGATCGTACGATAACGCTCTGTCGCAGGACAGTCTTCGTCAGCAGCATGCGGCCGCTCGAAATATACTCGCTCAGGGTTCGATCTGTCGTCCCCATCGCCGAAGCCAAGAGTATGGTTCGCGTTTGAACCGAACGTGAAGAGCTCTGATCCGCCGACGTCGGTGTGGAACGGTGGCGGGTTGGTACCTTCTATCGTTGAGTTTAACACATCAAACGGCGAGTTTCCTTCTCTGTCTTTAACTCGAATCACGTCACGATTGGTAGCAATTAAAAGCTTGCCGATGGAAATATTCCCCGCATACAGCGCTCTATGCAACGCGGTCCATCCACTCTCAGCATCTGCGATCATCAAATCTAACCCAGGCGCGCAAAGCAAAGCTCTGACGTACTCAATCTTATTAGCACTACACGCAAGGTGAAGCACCGTACGACCGTATTCATCCACCCAGTTCAACTCCTTCGCGGACACGCCCGAGACAGCCGAAGATGCGACCACTGGGCGTTTGACTGTGCCATTTGCGCCTCCGCCAGACTGGAGCAAGGCGGTAAACCCCTCGAGATTGTCTTGATAAAAAAACTTGAATAACTGGATATGTGACATATCAGATTAGTCCAGAGAGCTATCTCGCAAGCTGAGCGTCTATATGTACACACAACCTTAGCAAAGTACGGTTGTCACGATTCTAAAGATCGTGAACAACGCAAGCCCGAAAACCAGAACAAAACACGCGAACCGGACGAAGAAAAAAAAGTCTTCGGAGGTGATAAGCAAGTCCTACAGCATAGACTTGCAAATCTTCCAAAAATCCCTTTTTTTCCTTCTTCTATACGAGACTCAGAGGCGTGGACTTAGCACTGGGCCAACACCAATTAGTCTCAAGCAGTCGCGATAATCTATCGATCACCAGGACCCTTCGAATAGCGTTAGCAAACAGGCTTCCAAACCAGCTGATACGCACTTTCTACTGCTCTATAGACAACTGAACTCTGAGAGAACTGAAATCAAACGGACTCAGTGTGGGGAGAATATGTCCGCCGCGAACACCAAGCGAGATCTAGCAACTGTGTCGGCAAATTTCGTAATGAAAAGCAAACGGAGAATTGTATCACTCTGTCTATATGTCACGTATAATATGAGCTTGAAACTGCACAGCTCGTGAATGAAATCGATAATACTGGAATGGTGAACAGCGAGCGAGAGAACTAATTACGACGGCTCGCGTCGGCCACATGGGTTCATCGGAGAACGGGGCGCGATGCGCGTCCAAGTCTGGCTATGTAATTACTTATGTAACGCACACTGTGGAGCTTCTTCCTTATAACAGTGCTACCAGTGACTGTAAGAACTGGACCTTATAATTATGACAATATATATATTTATTTACAAAACCTTATGCAAAAGAAATTGAAAACTCAAGCAATAAAAACCCATTTTTAATCCAAAGCATGAGAATATTTCAAACAAAAAAAAGTGATTTGATTTTGACACCGGGACAAGTCATGCATAATGCGCCAATAAATGGAAAAGCACAGAGATAAACCAGAAAAAAAAAAACGCAAACAAAACACATATTCGTGACAACGCAAAAGTTCGTAAAATTAAAAAAAGGAAAATAAAGGTAGTGAAGAGAATTATGATACAACACGCCCAGCTGCACTGACTTTGCGGCCACGCTCGGTTGCACTTTTCAGTCTTTCCAACGCTTTGCGCGTTCTTTCTACCTCTTCGTTGATATCGTCGCCATTGGAACCAGTGTAGAGCTCATTGCTAGCGTCTGAAATCCCCTGTTTGGCAATCCAGGCTTCAAATTTTTGCGATACGCGATCCCACTCCGCTTGTAGTACGCCAAGCGTTTCGGAAGCTTTGGTTCGGGCCTCGACTTTTACCTTCAAATCTGGACTGGAATGTTTGTTCTCCTTATCGGAAGAGATAGACGAGTTCGTGTTGCGACGCTGCTGCTTGAGCACACTGATCTCGGTGTCAAGCTTCTTGTTGAGCTCTTGCAGACCGCGAAGCTGCTTTTGCTTATCAATAACTGGTTGCGAGATTGATCGGATGACGCTATTTCCTGACTCAACCACCGCATTTACAATCGCCGTGTAGCCTTGAAGGTTAACATCGTTGTCATCGAGATCAATCCTGCGAAGCGAGCGGTTGACGGTCAGTGCTTTGGCAAGCGCCATGGCACCATCGACAGACAGTTCATTACCGGCAATGTACAGTTCCCTTAAACTACTGTTCTCCGCCAGCCTGACTAATGCCCTGCCAATGCCGTGTCCAATACGAGCAACCTGCAGCTTGGAGGTCTCGCCCGTCAGGTTGAGATATCGAAGCCATTGGTTGTTTGCAAAAACCTCGCCAATAAGATCGCAAGCCTGGGGCGACGCATCTGCATCTGGAATCAGCAGAAGGGACAGATCGAGATAAGTGAGTTGACAATCCGGCCTAGCAATGACCTTTAGAAATGAACACAGCATCTGCTCGTTATGGAACTCAATTCGAGGCATCGACAGCCGCTGCACTTTATTGCCAAGAGTGAGAAGAGACTTCAAGAAGCTGTCAAAACCTTTACCACAGATCTGATTATCCGCGATGTATACCATCAAGTCCGGATGCCGTTCACTTGGACAGTTTGCCATCGCCGTCAATAACGAGCCTATATTTTCACCATTGAGGCCGCAAGACTGTACCGAGAACAGAACCAAAGAAGAAGACTTTTCCGACATCAGATACTCGCATAAATGCGCAACCGAGACAGACTTCAAACGCGTGCCGTCTAGTACTAGATGCTTCAATCGCATGTTAGACAGAGTCTCAAACGAAAGAAGCGGCGTATCTTCCGACGTGATTAGCAATTTGCTCAGCTTTAAAGAGCGCATATACTGAAACCGATACAAGCTTTCGTTGATAGAGTATACCGACAATCGGGCTGGATTGTCAGAGATGTCCAGACCTTCGAGCGTGTTCTCATGCACTTCGAGAGCCTGCAAAAGCAACATCAACTCCCGCTCGTACAGCCCACACCTGGCGATCTCCAGGTTGCGCAGATGGGCCTTTCTGGTCGATGCCACGTCCACCAAAAAATCAAAATCGTAAGAATCTATCATCATGTTTGAGAACAGGAAAGAATCCACATTTGATGTCGACCGTTTAGCAACTTGCATCAGCGCATCGATTACGCCGGTACCAGGATTAGGAGCCGGATCGGAACTACCTATTCTCGGCGGCCGGAAGCAACTGGTGAGGTCAAGCATGCGCAACGAGGTGCTACACAGCATGATCAATTGCAATTCAAGTTTAAGCAGCGGCAGTGACTTCATGAACTTGGATATACGTCGGTTATTTGCCATTCGAGTCTGGTCCAGCTCGATTCCAGCATATTGATCAACCAGGTCCCGCATAGGCTCGAGCGATACGCGAGCAAACGAGATGCCACCAAACGCTTCGTTCCATCGCAACGAGCGCATGACCGCCAGCAGTTCGAGAGTGCTATAGGTCGACCCGCCGGTAGTTTGTGAGGGCCAGGGTATGGAACTTGGCGGTCTCGGTATTTCAGTCGACAACCGTCTGTCAGTGCTTGGCGGCAACAGCTGGAACACAAGCCCGTTGTCTTCGTCCCAGTTGAAAGTATAAGCAATTTTGGACAATGATGAAGGAATACCAAAAGCCACGCAGTAAGCTGTAAGCGTCATGTTGAAGCCATTAACGCCGTACGCATTAGAACTAGTCTCTGTGGTGTCGTCAGGAATTGCAACCAGCGGTTCGTCCTGGACGTACTCAGGGACATCCATGGTCAACGGATATTCCAGCCAACAAGGGCGCAGATGCTCCATCAGTGACCGCGTGGCTTGAACGATGTCTTTGGCAGCGCACGAAGCAAGCTCTAAAGATCGAACTTGGGAGAGAGGAACTCGGAAGGACAAGTAAAATAGCGAGTCTCGAGGAGACATCGCGAGATGTACAAGACCGACAATACCGTGCGTAGACATGGGCGTGTAATGAGTCTCGCCTGATGGCGAAGAGGTGCATTTAGAATCAACCGCCAGGATGTGAATAGCGTAATGTCCGATTGCCAGAATCGCATGCGTCGCAGCATTAGCAACTTTGGTGAGATCGTCCGAAGACTTTGAATGTGACTTGGCTGGGCTCTGCCGATGCTGTACAACAACGCGGAATGCCTGAAATGACGGCTTGTAGTAGTCCTTGTGCTCTTTTAAGTAAGAAACCACCGAATCAGTCGTGGCCGGAGAGAGCTCATGAGCAATCGTACGTTTGGGAACAGCAGCATGCAACACTTGAACCCATTTTTCCGTATCTTGACGGGTTGTCAGCTGGATCACTGTCGAACGCGGACAGGAGTGTTCATCGATGAACGCGATCTCGATATGCATGGGACCAATCTCGAAAAATGCAGTGATCTGTAACTGTTAGCGTTGATCTTAGACATAAAAAATTGGAAAGAACGATAGACAATAAAAATAAGCTTACCTTGTCCAAAGAGCAAATCAGATTTTCCGAGAGTGACGAGACTGGATCAGAAACATTTGACGAGGACAGGGTTGAGGCGTTTGAGGCTTGCCGGTGCAGGCTCTGACCGACGGAGGGGAATGCGTCAATGGCTTTTGATTTTGACTTGAATCGAAGAAGCTCGGTACGATCGAGAACAATATATTCCCGTTTCTTGCCTCGGAGTAGACCGGACGAAGCCACGACTTCGCCGGCGTGAATGACCTGGGTTGATCTGCCAAACCCCAGCGGTATCGAAACCGACGAGGACGAGGCCGAGGCGGAGAAAGATGACAAGCTGGTCAGGGTGGTTGTGGCCACGGTAGTAGTGGCCATGGTTGCAGTAGAGGTCATGCCAGGTATTGGTGGTGGCAGAATTGACGAGCCTGACACTGCTCTGGTAGACGACGGGCTGTTGCTATAAGTCGACGACGGCGACGGCGAGAACGCGGACGGATGATGATCGATGATATTAGTCCTGAGCAGCGATTTTCCGGCTGGAGTAGTCGTCGTCACGTCTCCGTCTCCGGCTATATAAGAGAGCTCAGACGAATTGGACAGATTCGATGGAGTCCTTCGATGACCGAGAGCAGGAGATGATGACAGCTGATGATGTGGTTGGTGCCAATTCGGCGCTTGATTGGTGGATGCTTGCGGCGGTTGTGGTGGTGGGGGAGACGAGTACAGCGATGAGGGCAGGCTTGGAATCGAGTGTAAGTTGCCCAAAAGCGACGCAGGCTGCTGATTCAAAGCTGCATTCGGAGACGAGTCTGCGAGGAGATGATGACGATCGTAAACATTGCGACTATTACCCGATTTAGGACTGTTGTTGTGATTTGGCCCCGGAGATCCGGAATTAGAACCACCATGGTGAGACCGCATGAACGGCGGTGCCATGGCAGGTTTCTTTTTCTCTTGCTGGTAGCAGCAGCAGCCGAGAGGGGGGGGGGGAGTAAAACACGACCAGACTAGGCGAGGAAAAGTGACAGGGCGAGGACGAGACGAAGAGTCCCGGCAAAAGCAAGGAAAATGTGATATATAAAGAATGGCACAGGGCAGGGAGTCGACGGTTTTTGGCTGCGGTTTCCAAGCCCGCCGCTCTCCCCTGTCGCAAACTGCGTAGAGAGAGTTTTGTGGTTGTGTTTTATTGTGTGTGTGGCATTGGGGCCTTGCGGGGGGGGGGGGGGCGATCTTGCATTAGGTGGGCTTCTGCAGAAGGCAGTTTTAATTGTTGATGATGTCGAAGTATAAGGTTAATGTGGAGCTACCAGGCAACGAGAGATAAAGCCCGTACAGGCGACTTGCTGGTGGTGGTGGTGGTGGTGGTGGTGGTGGTGGTGGTGGTGGTGCTACTACTGCAGAACGCGAACCACGGCGAGCCAGGCAAGGCAAAGAAGGGACTGGGATAGAGATGTATGGGATGGATGGACGGGGGAGGATAAACGGGGAATGCTTAGACTGAGCGTGGAGCCGATTCTGACTGGCTCTCGAACGTTTACGGCCAAAGGCGGCCGGCACTTGAGAAAGCATGATCCACAGTGCACACAGTACACATAGGCCCTTGCCTAGCAGTACGCGACAGATCATTGCAGGCCGGATATCCCGCGACGTGCATATACGCCATAGTTCGCAATGCCCGAGCCTGTCAGGCACCAAAAACCAAGGCCATTTATGCCATGTGCTGCGCTCCTTTTTTTTTTTTTTTTTTTTTTCCTTTTCGAGGCATTTTTTTTGGCCATGCCATATCATACATATTATTGGAGGCAGACAGGTAACGCGACGCGAGCGAGAGCGCTGCTTTCCGTATGGAGCAATAGTTAACTTCCAATGAAGGCACGACGACGTTCGGAGCCGGGTTCTCCGGCCACGCGTTGTTCTTCTGAAAGTCGGTTTAATCGAGATCAAACACAACCTGGGTCGCTGATTGTGTGCTGCTTGCTCTGCCGTTCGAAGCCGAACGGCCTTTTTTTTCGATCTGCGGAAGACGTGCCTTGGCTGGGAAAGGTTATCTCGAAGGCTATATCTCTATCTGCTGCAAAAGGAGAGCGAGTGCCCTTCACGGCGCCGTGAACCCATCGGGTTAGGGCCGTGGCCGTCTGTCGTCGTCGTCGTCAGCTTTTTGGTTTTAGTTTTGACAGCACAGTTAACCTGCGGGCATGTTTTAGGTGCTGCCGGTATATATCGAGTTATACTGTACAACAATGTACAAGAATGCACACGAATGCACAAACAACGCACGGAGAGCTCTCGCATCTCACCAGCTTGGTTAGACCAAGCTATCCCGGGCAGGAACAACAGTCTTTTAGTCCGGAATTTATTGCTTTACCATTTAACCATAGGTCAGTACTTTAACAATCTTTGGCACTTGAACCCAAAAAAGGCTTTTCTTGCATCTTCCGTCTTCCTAAAAGTTATGCGTTTACCGTCTCGCCAGTATTGATGGTATTTTCTATTTGCCCAATGCCCAATGCCTAATGCCCAAAAAAACAAAATAAAAAAATGCCGCTTGGCTTTCTGGGGCACCAGACCCGCTACTGATCAACAGCTGTACACGAATACCTCTAATCTTACATGCACTCACACAAACCCCTTGGAACCACAGCCAAGCCAGAAGCTGGGAGCAGAGAGAGAGAGAGAGAGAGAGGTCTAGCCAGCAGCAGTAGACGAAGTGAAAGCCCAGCCCATCTCGAACTCGGGCCGTCGTCGCCCATCTCGTCCGGACCGTCCAGGCTGTTTGTCCGGCGTCTATTTCTATTGGCAGCGCCGACAACCGTCCTAGTCTGATTTGCAGTTACGATACAGACACTCCTGTGCCCTCTCTAAGTTGTCTCTTTTGCTGCTGGCTGAGAGACAAACCGGGGTTTGATTGTGGTCCAGTTTAGCCAGCTCGACCCCCCCCGTCTTGGCTTAGTTAGCGGTTTACCGTCATCATGCCAGCTGTCACAGACGACGAGCTGTACCGTCAAGCGACACAGTACCGGGTATGGTCGTTTCTCAAGGACGATTTGGAGTCCCGGCGGAAAGCCATCAACACTCGAGCAATTGTCAAGATTCGAAAAGAGAACAGGCCGGAGATTGTCGCCAAGCTGGATCTGCTTCTGCCAGATGAAGAATATGATCTGGTGCTCTACTACTGCCGCAAGACGCAGGATCTGGCCCAGCAGCTGTACAAGTTCCCTACCAACGTAAAGGCGACGGCAATCTCATATCTTAAAAAATTCTACCTGCGGTTCTCGGTGATGGATTATCACCCCAAGGAAGTCATGTACACTTGCTTGTTCTTGGCGTCCAAAGCAGACAACCACTACATCTCAATCGAGAAGTTTGCTGAGCCGTTACAAAAGATAACCGTGTCTCAGATTGCCGACCTCGAGTACGTGGTCTCCCAGGCACTGTCGTTCACGCTTCTGGTTCACCACGCGTTCAGTCCCATCCATGGCTACTTCCTCGACATGCAGGCGGTACTTCCGCACGTGTCAAGCGAAGAGCTTGGTCGGACCCACGATGCCGCTCGCAAATTTGCCAACGACTCACTGTTTTCCGACGCTGCGTTCCTGCACACGCCGCCGCAAATCGCGCTCGCCACGCTCTCAATGGCCAACAAGTCGCTGGTCGACGAGTATCTGGACATCAAGTTCGCAGAAGTGCCCGCGGTCAAGGTCAATCTTGACCAGATTCTGGACGACATCAAGCCTCTCATAAAACTCGGCGCTTTAGCGCCGGTGCGCGACCGCATGATTGCCATCGACCGAAAGCTATATTACTGCCGGCATCCGGAAAAGCTCGCCGCCGACAACAACGGGTTGAAAAAACGCAAGGCAGATGGCTCTGCCGAGGCTGAATCGAAAAAAGTCAAGACGGAACTGTCTGATTCAGCAGAACCCATGCAGGAATAAATTATCTCTAAATCCCCTGGTTACGATCACAATTTTTATTCTCTACATCGTGCGGTATGGGACATGCTGCATGCATGTGTCAAAAAGGAGTTATGGCATTTGCTTTCTATTTATGTTTACACTTGTGTCTCTTATTTTCTATTTTTCCATTTTGTCTTGTATAGTGATTATAGATCCTTCTTGTACTATTAAACGAAACAATAGGCGCATTGTGGGAGAGAGCACACATTATATCACATTCAAGCGCCGCTTT
>JAKTSU010000133.1:0-21383 GCA_030580395.1 Myxozyma nipponensis
GGCGGGCTCGAATGAATGGATGGACGAACCCACGAACGACAGTGCGGTGGTGGTGGTGGTGGGGGGGGGGGAGATATTTGATGATGATGCGCTCTGTTCGAAATCCTGTCCTGGACAGTCAGGGTCGGGGGCCAGGCGAGACGAGACGACACGATACGAGACGATACACAAACGAAGCCAGGCGGTCCAAACAACTGGTGAGAACTGCGGTCGTTGCGAACCGGTTTTGCTGGCTTCGTCGGACACGATTGCAGGTTGGCGATGATGCACGTCAACCTCTTCTCTTCTCTCCACTGGTGTGCGGGCCGCGCGCGGGGGCCGCCCTCTCTTCTCCTCCTGCAGGAAGCCTCGTCGCCGCTGCAAGCCTGGCTCTGTTCAGATCGAGATGAGGCTTGAATAGCGCGCCGGGTAAGGGGCGAGGCAGGCGTCGGTCTCAATTATGTAAGCCGGGTTGCCGTCGGTTATGTAAATGGCATGTCAGCAGCTGTGCGCGCGGTGTCGTGACGGTTATGCCTGCAGGATTGACGATTTATCATCAACCGGGCAATTTTTTGCAACTCCCAATACCGCCGGGACCAAAGAAAAATTATTGTCTGATTGATGAAAATCACCAAGGCACGATCGAGATTCGGCTTGATTTGAAGGCCAAAAAAAATCTCCCCTTCCGAAAGATGTCTGATATACCAGTGGGACAGAGACCAGTGACGGTTGAGAAAGCCATTCCGGTCACGTACGATCTCGGCCATTTGGCGCTGTTCGATGCTAACATCGTTGATCTGGCAAAGCAGACGTCAGTCGGTGCTGCAGGCAAAGAAGAATACCTCAAGTCGATTGCTCGCGACTCGGCACAGCTTCTGGTGAACCAGATACTGGCTCTGCCGGTAGTCACCGGCGGCCGTACCGGCGGCGCCGTCGACGCCAGCGACGGCGTGTTTGTGAAGCTGCCGGATCCCGTGGTCCAGCTGCCGCGAGAGAAGCCGGTGCCGGTGGCGAAGCCGCTGACGAAATGGCAGAAGTTTGCCAAGCAGAAGGGCATCACGCCCAAGGCCCGTAATGCCGGAAACATGGTCTACGACGAGGACAAGGCCGAGTGGGTTAAGAAATGGGGGTACAAGGGCAAGAACCACGATGAGCCGTGGCTGGTCGAGCTTAACGACAATGGCGAGCCGGTTGACGAGGCCGGCAAGCCCATCAACAAAAAACAAAAGACAAAGTCAAAACAAAGGGATGATGCTCCTGAACTATAAAACCATGCGTCTCCTATCAGTCCCTGTATCTCATCATCATCGTCATCGTCATCAGTCTTGGGTTTAAAAGTTGGATAAGATTTAGTTGTTATGTCAATCTAGCGGCGTTTGTTGTCTGTATATTTCTCAAAAATAGCGAAAGTCATATTTAGAAAAGCTGTTATTATAATCTCCCCTCCTAATCCTACACACAAATTTTTCACTTATCGTCCCTTGCTCTATATGATTAAGCCGCCGCCAGTGGTTGAACTCGCAAACCCTTCTACTGGTCTTCTGAACGGCAGACCTCGTTTTCGTTCGGCAGGCTTGCTCACCGGTTTACCGGACCCAGCACTATTACTGTCCAAGCCATTACCACCACGCGGGTTGGCTCGTTCCAGTTGCTTTCGTGCCATCCCGTCCAGCGAATCCATGATCCGAGCCGCCCTAGACGCCCAGATCGCCTCAAACTGCCAGTAGGTCGACCGCATGATCTCGCGCACTTTAGGATTCGCATCCTCCAGTCCGCTTTTGATATTATTCTCAAATTGCTGTCCACAGCCAAAGCCATCCATCATCGACTTGTGCTGAGCGTGAGCCGCCATCAGCAATTGAACCCACCCGGCAGCGTACATCCTCGTCTGGGCGTTCTTGTCACCGCACCCGGAAATCACATGCTGGAACGTTCTCGGCTGGAACGACGTGAACGCAACGTACGCCATCACCGACGCGTTCGCATTCTGAGCCGCGATCTTCTTCGTCGCCGACGAAAGCTTCACAAGGTGGCTCAGGAACCCGTCCACAAACGGATCGGCACTGGTGCGCAACAACGTGGCAATGTCCACCACAAGTTTGCACCCCTGCGTCGACAGTGTCGTTCGCAGCGACGAGATGGCTTTGCCGATGCCTTCCGTCAAGTTCCTGAGGCCGGTAATGAACACCACGCCAAAGTCTCGGAAGGCATTTCCCCGAACAAGCTCTCGCAGTGCAACAACATGCTTCTGTCGAACTGACCAATTGGCTTCGGTTTCCTTGCCTACAAACGCCGGCGTCATCTTTTCCAGAATGACTTCTAGCTCGCGTGAAGAGCTCACGCACACCGGCTTCATCCCCTCCAGCTGTGTCTCGGGATACCGGGCAAGAAGCTTCTCGACATCGACTAGTACCTCAATCTGGCACGAAGCCTGTGTTTCGATTGTAGGATTCGGGCCGGACGCCGTGCTCTGTCCGGCTGACACGGTTCTGTTCTCGTCGGCTGGTTTAGACGCCAATGGTGTGCGCCGCTGGCCGGGTACTATGTTGGGCGTTGAGCTATCCATATCTTGAGCTGATGGAGCTAAAAGTACCGGCTCCGGTGTTGCATTAACACCCAGCTCTCGCATTATCGCCAAAACCGTATTTGCTTGCACGTCTTGATTAGTCAGCTCGGTCTGAAGATCTGCAATCGTTTGCAAAGGAGCGTTCTTGTGCAAGGTGAGAATGCACTTTCGTGCCGTCTCTCTCACGGCGTCAGACTGGTCTCTCAGTCCTGAAACGATATCGAACAGCAACGTTCGGTAGACAAACTTTGACTCTGATTCCTGCAACGAGCATAAAAACGTAAGCGTGTGCACCCGAACTGTCTCGGAATCACTTAGGAACCCTTCTTTACGCAAACACCGCTCAACATCCAAGCTTGTGGCCCTCCAGTAGTCAGTCAGAGCCTTGCGCGCGACGTCATGCACTTTGCTGGGTTCCGCAAGCTTGTTAATCAGCACCGGCACGATTTCGTCGGCATAGCGACGTAGTTTGGAGCAATCTTGGAAATACAGCCGCTTAACCAGATGGCACAGTGCACCAAAAGACGCTTGATTTACTTTGAGTGAAGGGTGATAAGAGCCCTGAGTGAGACAGACCACGAAATGCTCAATTGCTTTGGCCTAACCGGTTGAAATCAGCAAATTAGTCACGCCAGCAGTATAAAAATCAAATCTTTACCTCAACCGACTGATGCTTGAAGTCATGCCGAAGTTTTTTGCAGTATTCTGTAATCTTCTCAATATCTAAACCGATCAGTACGTTGCTGTGATGGTACATCGCATGAACTTGCCGTACCTTGATCGCGCTGGGCAAAGAGCTTTTCTAGTTCCAGCACTTCATTTAACGACATGGCCTTTTTCCCACGGGCTTTCGGTATTTCTTGCAAAATTTTCCAATTATATGTAACCGCTATCGATCGTACAATTACCTGTCCCCCCGGATGTTCTGCTGCTGTGCAATGCTGGATCTCGGTAGATATCGCCCGCAGATCCAGCCAGAAATTCGACCCTTGTTTACGCAGCTTGCAATTAGCGTTGCCTGGGTGACCGCATAGTGTTTATCAAATTCGCCCTCAAGTTGTGGTTTAGGGTACCCGTGATTTGCCTATCAGGGAAACTCATGGCTACAGTCGCCAATCACACGTAATAAGTTAACTTATAGATAAAAATATTGTAATCAACCAAACGATTTAGATTTATAGAATATACACAAAACGTCCGCCCGTCAAAGTCATCGCCTAAGCGAATTTCCACCACGTCTACCGGGTCTGCTGCGCTCGCCTTCGGAACTTCTTGGCCCCATGGCTCCAGAATTAGTCGGCATGCGCTTGCTGATGGCTTTGGAAGACACACCGGCACCGATCTCGATATCGGGTTCGTCAATGACCAAGCCAGGCTCGATCGGCTTGCCACCGGTGCCGCCGTATTCGGCACTGACGATCCATCGTTTGTCGGCTTCTGTCAGGCGATCGATCGGAATCGTCGACTCGCCCGCCTGGTAGTTGCAGCAGTCTCGCGGCCCGAATCCAACACCCCACCGGGTACGCAGCGTCACGTCCGGCTCGATGTTGGTGGTCTCCATTTCTCGCTTGACGCGCTCCGCGTCCTCGCGATAAAACACCTTCATGAACGCGTGCCGTTTTTCCTTGTTGACGATCACGCTCTGCACCTTGGCACAGCCCTCGAATGTGGCGATCAACTCTTCTTCCGTCATGTACGGCGGAATGCCGCCCACGAACAACGTCCGCGACAGGACCTTGATACATCCGGCTGGAATCGATGGATCGTACCGGACATTTTTAGGCCTGACATCAACGTCATTACGCACAGGCTTGTAGGTTCCATCGCTCGACTTAGGAGGTGACCGAGACCGCCGCCTGTAGCCATTAGGCGACCGCGAGCGACGATTGTAATCCGGCGACCGGGATCGATCTCGACCTCGGGCCCAGGTGTCGATTACGCCAGACGTAGGTTGGGGCAGAGCTGCTGCTGCCGGTTGTTGTTGCTGCTGCGCTGATCCCTGAAGCAGTTGCAAAATTTGGCCTGCGTTGACACCCTGGGAAGCCAGCAGTTGCACCAATGCGAGTTGAGTTTGGTCGATTCCACCGGGCGCCGCGGCAGGCTGGCCGTAAGCCGGCTGCTGCTGCTGCTGCTGCTGCTGTCCGTTAAGCAGCGGCAAAAGAGCAGACAAGTCCGGTTGGCCTGGTGCTGGTGCCGGTGCCGATGCAGATGCAGAGCCTAATCCGAGAGCACTCAGCATACTGCCATAAGATGATGCGTCTTGAGAAGGCGGCGGTAGAGCAGAGCTTTGATTGTCTTGCGGGAGCAAACCAAGACTACTCAACACAGAATTGGTATTATTATTATTGGCGCCCCCGTTTAGATTACTGTGGCCATTTGTAGCAGCAGGCTTGGGAGGCGCCGACAGCGACGACAAGAAAGCCAACGCGGGATCATTTGATTGCTGAGCAGGAGCACCCGCTGGCTCTCCCGCTGGTTGTTTGGCAATGTTCGCAAGCGCCTCTAAGATGGAAGACGTGGACTGTGGTTGTGGCTTTGCCTGCGATTGCTGCAGCAAATGGGTTGGTGGTGGATAAGGTGGAGTGGTTGACTTTGGCACAAAACTAGCCAGCACCTGTTTAATATGGGCAAGTAATTCAGGCGAGAACGTAGCGGCACGTTCCCAGATATCAACTACCTTTAAGATTTTGTCCTGAGGGTGTCTAGTCAGTATACAGTATATGTGTTGGCGAACAACAAGAAACTTACTCTTTGGTCAGCAGGAGCTCGTAGGATATCATTCATGAGAGGGTCAATGATATCAGAGATGTGATAGACTGCTGCCGCAGGGGTTCCCTCGGGAGATGCTGGTGATGGTACATCACCTACTCGTCTACATTCGTCCTGGTATGCACGAACAATGGCATCGACCACGTATAATGCACCCAACTTGTGGGTTACGGGTGAGCGCTTGAAATGAGTGTACAGTTTCTGAACGAGAACTGATTCGGACTACTTTTGTTAATACGGTTTCGATTTTCATTGGCAAAACAAAAGTGCCCCCCTCCATCCAAGAAAGAAAAAAACTCATATTCAAGGGAGGCAAAAGTGTGGTTATAATGTAGAGTTGAATGTACCTGAACGTTTTGAACTGCCAGCTCGGTCAGTCTTTTGATCTTAGAGCCAGACACTCCAGGCGGCTTAAGCTCTGGCATGGAAGCCAGAATGCTTTCGAATTCGGCTATTGTTGGTGAAGACGACATGATGCTCGCGAACCCTCCAGAACCAGCACTAGAGAGAGGATGATGGTCTTTGTAGACAACTATGGCGCACTTTCAGCAGCAGCGAACACTATTCTTCGCTCGACAGAACCCAAGTTCTTTAGATGTACGGATTACGAATACGCAACGGCAAGCCGATCAACAACAAGTCAACAGATCTCGGTGCTGGATATAAGAATTTCTAAAGTTTTTTACACCGACGTGATCGACGACTATCGCTGTTCTTTATGCGATCTCGAACCAAGCAAACACAGCGCAAGTTCACCAATAAAAATAAGACTTTAAGGGGCCTAGTAATTAGATATGCACCGAAAACAATCAAAACAGAAAAAACCACTGCGGGTTGAGACGGATGCCACCAGCGAAGGTCAGAAGGATCGGATCGGATCGGAGCGGCTACTGTGTATACGGCAATATGGACAAACAGTCGTCTTTTCAAGATCGGGTTGTCGTAGTATTTACGCTACTTTGACCTGTGCGACTCTCTCCGACCTCGTTATCCTAGCGCAGCGGACCACTCTGTCTCTGTAACTGCAACGCTGAACCATTACGCTCGTCTTCTTCGTACAGTGGTGATCGATCGATCGACCGACCGGCAGTGTTGATACAGTATAAAATAAAATTTACCTAACAGGGAGATCAAATAAGAGATATAGAAAAATATCAGCTACAGCAACGATAATGTTTCTGCGCTAAATTTGTGTAGACTAAGTGCTCTCTGATCTTTTTTTTTACGTGTGGTGTTGCTTACTACACAAAGAGGAATGAGTTTTTCTATGGGCGACGAGAGGATATATAAATAAGCTTGGGTTAGGTGAAGCTTTTTGACCGCCGCAGCAATTACGATGGGTCGAGGTGCGGCGCCGGCGATGGGTAAACAACCCCGACCCTAGCGGATGTTGTCGGATGTTACAGCGGTAGAGATGCAAACATGGCAGCGGCAGCTAGAGCTGACAAAACAAACGTGGAGTGAAATGTCTGCTCGAGCGCGGCATGGAGAACTGGAGAAGTTCGCCTGGAGCCGGAGTTGGAGCTGGAGCTGCCACTGGCCAATTGGCGGTCTTCGTCTCCCACAACCGGTGCGGTCCGGACGCATCCGTCTTCCGCTCCCGCCCAAGGCTTTGGCTCCCCCCAGGGGACTCGCATTCGCAAGCCACAGACGCCATCGGCTGCGCTGCGATGCCGCTGGCCAATGACAGCAAGCGCGCCTCGGAGAATGTTCGGAGCCAAGCTCTCCTTCACGTGATCACTGCTTCGCTTCGTCATGATTTGGATCCCACTAGCAGTAGTAGACATCAGTATATCCCACGGTTTTCACCACGGCAGGCGGGTCGAGACCCCCGAGACGGCTGAGCTTTTGCTCTCCGGAAATGTAGGCGACAAACTGCTGCTACTGTGGAATTGTGTGTGGGGGCAGCAGCAACAGCAGCAGCATTTAGCTGTCGCACCAGCGCCTGGGCATGGCCTATCGCCGTTCCTGTTCTTTCTATACGCCTCCCCACGGAACCCTCCACGGCGGTGCGGGATTCAGCCAACTACTTTTACATTCTATATTAGTTTTCTTCGGAGAACGAGTGGGCGAGAGCGCCTGGTTCTTTCCTGCGGGGAGGAGGGGGGCCAATTCGTGCCATCTGGACCAATCCCAGACCGTAGATGTCGAGACCGTCGCGATAGAGACAGCTTGCTCTGGCTGCATCACTACATCCGCAGTACCACAGGCAGCCAGATTAATTCATAATATACACCAGTCCTGGCATTGCCCTGTGTAGAGAAAATTACAAAATACAAGACTCTTCTCTAGCTCCCTCTACCTGCCTGCTGCTTATTGTTCGCTGCCTTTGTGCCGTCAACCGTCCAAGGCAGCCAATCACAGGCCGTCAGCCCAGGCTCTAAATGGGCTCCATCTCCACCAAAAAAAAAAAGTTTACCCGGATCCGCACAATCCCCGGAGAGGCGGCGCCCTACGCGCTCACCGAGCACAGCTCACTCAGCACGAAGGATATCTTCCGTTCCGCCAGTTCTTCCTCGTCTTCTTTTTTGTTTTTCCTCCTCTCGGTGTTGTATATACCTGCAGTTCCGTGTTTGAATATCACATTTATCGTCATCATGCCTGTTCCGTCCCGTCTCGCTGCTACATTCGTGCGCTCCGCCCAGCGACCTGCTCTCTACAGCAGCCTCCTGCGCTCTGCGGCTATTCGTTCGTACTCTTCGGCAAAAGAGCCTGTAAGTTGGACAACCCGTCGGTTGGCAAGTCTATGGCCCTGAACTGGCTCATTTTATTTCGGACTTTTCAGTAGTCTGGATGCAGTGCAGCGGCTATTGGTTTTTTTACGTTTCTTGTCGGAGTTGCGCTAATTGAGTAGACTCTCAAGGAACGTCTCGTCGAGATCTTCCCCAAGGAGATCGAGAAGGTCAAGGCCTTGAGAAAGGCCAAGGGCTCAACCGTAAGTTATTTGCATCGTTTGGCTGACTTAATTGGTAGTGTTGTCAATGGGAGGCAGTCGTGCGGTGAAACCGCACAACTGATCCGGATATATGCGCAATCTGTTGAAATGCAATGCCGATGTCATCAGTGTGTCCATGAGAACCGGTTTCGCTGTCAAATCAGCGCTAAATCTCGGCTGCCAAAGACACATGACCAAATTTGGAATCCAGCAGCCTAACCTCCGTTTTCATCAACGAAAAATACTAATAGACAGGTCATCGGCGAGGTCACTCTTGACCAGGCTTATGGTGGAATGAGAGGTATCAAGGGTCTTGTGTGGGAAGGTTCCGTGCTCGATGCCGAGGAAGGTATCCGTTTCCGTGGCAAGACCATCCCTGAGGTCCAGGAGCTTTTGCCCAAGGCCGAGGGTGGCTCTGAGCCCCTGCCAGAAGGTCTT
Organism: Myxozyma nipponensis; assembly: GCA_030580395.1. Classification (NCBI taxonomy): domain Eukaryota; kingdom Fungi; phylum Ascomycota; class Lipomycetes; order Lipomycetales; family Lipomycetaceae; genus Myxozyma; species Myxozyma nipponensis. The sequence goes on from JAKTSU010000133.1 coordinate 8,688, forward strand.
TTCTGGCTGTTGCTGACCGGCGAGGTCCCTACCGAGGGCCAGGTCAAGGCTCTGTCTGCCGAGCTCGCTGCTCGTGGTGACCTGCCCGCTCACGTCATTGATCTCATTGACCGCTCGCCAGCCACCCTCCACCCCATGGCCCAGTTCTCGATTGCCATCAACGCTCTCGAGTCCGAGTCTGCGTTCACCAAGGCCTACGAGCAGGGTGTCAACAAGCGTGAGCTGTGGCTGTACGCCTACGAGGACTGCATTGACCTTATTGCCAAGCTCCCCGCTATCGCTGCCAGAATCTACCGCAACGTGTTCAAAGATGGTAAGATTGGCGAGATCCAGAAGGACAAGGACTATTCGTACAACTTGGCCAACCTGCTCGGCTACGGCGACAACAAGGAGTTTGTTGAGCTCATGCGTCTCTACCTGACCATCCACACTGATCACGAGGGTGGTAACGTATCTGCCCACACTACCCACTTGGTTGGTTCAGCTCTGTCGTCGCCGTTCTTGTCGCTCGCTGCGGGTTTGAACGGTCTTGCCGGTCCCCTCCACGGACGTGCCAACCAGGAGGTGCTGGAGTGGATTTTGGAGCTCAAGTCGAAGATCGGCTCGGATGTCACCAACGCCGAGATTGAGAAGTACCTTTGGGATACCCTCAATGCCGGCCGCGTCGTCCCCGGCTACGGTCACGCCGTTCTCCGCAAGACTGACCCCAGATACATGGCCCAGCGTGAGTTCGCTCTCAAGCACTTGCCTGACTACGACCTGTTCAAGCTGGTGTCTCAGATCTACGAAGTGGCACCAAAGGTTCTTACCGAGCACGGAAAGACCAAGAACCCATGGCCCAATGTGGACTCTCACTCCGGTGTCCTGCTCCAGTACTACGGTCTGACTGAGGAGTCCTACTACACCGTCCTCTTCGGTGTTTCCCGTGCTCTCGGTGTCTTGCCCCAGTACATCATCGACCGTGCTCTCGGCATGCCCATCGAGCGCCCCAAGTCGTTCTCGACCGAGGCCTACGCCAAGCTTGTCGGCTACGAGTTCTAAATACAATTTTCTATCTCTCAGAGTTATGAATAATGATGTAGCGGAGACCAAGCACGATCTATGTGAAGCAAACATTTAAAAACTACAGCTGTATGTAAATCAATACATATCAAGACAATATGAATAATGCTCGGGTAGGATCATCCCCCTGTCAGTGATGGTTTTGAGTTGATTTGATTTATTTCAGTCGACTAGAAGTATCTTACAGGAACAAAATACATAAACTACTGTAGACTAATTTAGCGATGAAGCCTTGCTGTACAGCAAATCGACAACGTTGGTCATGTGACGGATGGTGTCGAGCGCAGCTTCATAGGTGGCATCGGTTCTAGGCTCGTCAAACACGATAAGCCATCCGTTGCCCTGGTCCAACACGCCATAAAATATCTTGTCGAGAATCATCTGCGACAGCTTGCCTTCGACCTGGCGGGTATCCAACCCCACCACCTCGGCCACATGGGAAATTTCAACGGTTGAGAACGGCTCGATCACCCTGACCAGATTCTGCTCCAGCAGGGTGTCGTACAGGGCGGTGAAATGTGACCGGATGATCTTATCCGTCGAAAGCTCCTCTTTGTAGTCCTCTAGAGCCTGTTCAAATTCCTTCAGCGAGCGGTTCGCGTGCGCAGACGCAACTGCCTTCATGGCCTCAATATCCCGGCCGGCGTATTTCTGAGCCATCTTGCCGTTCAAAATAGCTTACACCCCGTTAGCCCATTGCTCGTACCAAGCGGTTTAGAAAGTATCTCAAAGCTTACAGTGAACATCATCTGACAAGTTTAGCATGATCTTGCTAAGAAGCATGTACTTCAGAACCGACACTGCCAGCGGGTCTTCAGCGGAAGAGTAGCCATCGAGAGCCTCGACAAAATACGAATGCCTTGCTAGTCAGTAAACCGTTATATGGCCAGATTGAATCACTTTTCCTTACGCTGTCTTGTAGTCCTTGTCTTCGGCGTGTAATATTCCGCTCTGCATGTCCAAATTGGCCTGCATCAGCGTAGGACTGTCGTAGGTTAGCATTCTATTCGGTTAAATATCAATTCAATGAACCGTACCAGTAGATAGAGTTAGCACTGGTGCGGGCACTTGTCAACGCAGCTTTGCTCTTGGGCAGGTTTCGCAGTGCATGGTAAACCTTCGATTCAAACAACTGAACCTCGACCAGAACCATCTTGTCGTCAAGCCGTTTGAGTTCTTTCAGCAGAGTGTTAATCAGAGCCAACGCATCAAAGTACGCCCCTCGCTCAATGTAAAGTGAAACCAGTCGCGTCTCCAAGCTCTGACGGAGAAAGTTCCTTCGCTCGCTCTTGGCCCACGCGATGCAGTCCTTGCTGACTTCGATCTGGGTGTTGACGGTATCGGGGATAGCTGAAAAGTAGTCAATCAGTGTACGTACTATCGTTGATTAGTAACATTATAGAACCCGCAAATCAGACAAAAATTAACTCACTTATCTTCGCCACCTTTGACTTTGCGAGTCCCGACATGATAGTGCGCGATGACTGAATGAGTTGCTCAAGATCCTTTATCTTTCTATATAGCATCACGGTTAGCATGCCAGGCTAAGCTCCAAATCCTGTTGCACACAGTGCAATAAGCCACATACTTATGGTCACGATACAGCTCTCCAAGCTTGTACAAAGCCGTCTCCTGTTCAGCGATCGCCTTCTCATTCGAGCCAACTTTGTTAGCCAGGATCTGCTTATAAAGATGCTCAGCTTCGGCCAGATCATTGGCCTCGGCGGCTGCCTTTGCCTTGTCGAGTGTTGTCGTCGTCGTCATTATTGCAAACAGCCCGGTTCTCTATTATATCACCACCAGATTTGTATGCGATTTGATTGATTGCGATGATATGTTCGGTCGAATCGTGGAGCCTTCACTTGGTCGACTGTGGTGGAAGTCTCGCAATGGGGAGGGAGCTTGAGCAGGGTAAGCTCGAATTGCACGGTTGTGAATCCGGGTAACTGTGCTGAGCGGGTTTGGTCCAGTTTCGCGATTCATCATCCCCCTTGCGCGCCTCCAACAATGATCGAGTAAACGTACACCGGGGTCGAAAGGAGGAAGAACATTTCCGTGATTCAAGAAGGAATAAAAAAAACTTGTAGGGTTGTGAGAGAGCTCACAGTACATACACTATGAGCTATCAAGGGGGGCCTACCAACGCAGGATCCGGTGGACGCCAATTTGTGCCACCACGGAATCGTAAGCAGACGAAATATCAACAGCAACATGCACATTCGACGGCTCAGGCTCAAGCTCAGGCTGCCGCAGCTGCCCAGCATGCGCATATGGAGAAGCGATTTTTGCGGCGACCTGCCGAAAGGAACATTCCCGCGAAGATTGAAGCTCTGATTCCAGAAGCAAAGCATTACCGCGAGATGCGCAACCTTGAGCAGGCCCTGGATGCCACCATCAGTCGAAAGAGATTGGATATCGAGGATTCGCTTACAAAAGGTGCCAAAGAGCGAAAGATCTTGCAAGTGTTTGTGTCGTCTACTGCGATCGACCAGCCCTGGCAGACTGTCGATCGCATTGATGAAAATGCTTTCGACTTCGACATTGGAACTATCCCGTCGTGGTTGTTACGAATCGAGGGTCGTCTGAAAGATGACACCAGTGCAGAGGACGATCCGTCTCGTCGCAAGCTGACAAGTTTTTTCAACAGCATCACAGTCGAGCTTGATCGACCAAAAGAATTATACCCTGAGGGTAACACGATTGTTTGGAATCGCAATGCTGGGCCCGGTGTCGCGCCTTCTCCAATGTTGGATTCGATCGATATCAAGCGTAAGGGCGATACGAACCTCAAGGCTAAAATATGTCTCTATGTTGCCCAGTCTCCTGAAAAGTACAAATTGACACCGGAACTCTCCGACGTGCTTGGAGGTCTCAAAGAAGCTACTCGACAGACCATTGTTATGGGATTGTGGCAATATGTCAAGTACCATGGCCTCCAAGAGCCTGATGACCGTCGAATGGTTCACACCGATGCGGCTCTTCGTGACGTATTCAACGGACAGGAGCGTATGACGTTGCCTATGATGATCGATCAGGTTAATGCTCATTTGATGCCGATGGACCCAATTGTGATTGACTTTACTATCCGTGTTGACCAGGAACTCACTACGACTGACAGTCCGTTTGAGATTGAAGTTGAAGTTGATGGCCCGCAACGGCAGCAGCTAGAGAACTTATTGATCAATTGGCACAATAACCAAGATGAAGTGCACGTTTTGGACGATCAGATCGGGTTGACAATTCAGGAACTCAGCAACTCTAAATTGCGAAGAGATTTTTTCGCCCAGATGGCACACGATCCTACTGGATTTGTCAGTCGCTGGGTTGGTAGTCAGGCTAGAGATCTGGAGATCGTGCTGGGCGATCGCAAGCTCCAGAGCGAGGACGTTCGTCGGGCTCAATACTATCAACAAGAAGATCTTAAAGAAAGCGTCTTTTTGCTTTTAAACAAGAAGTAGCATATAAATTCTATCTCACTGTATTTGTATCTTATGTATATGTAGTAATCTATCGTGTAAACTGGAGTCATAAACTTCTAACATAGTCTCACGGCCAATTTGTCAGTTTGTCACTGCGCTTCTATCCACTCCTTGCCGCCCATGTGTGCTCTTAGCGGTTCCGGGATTTGAACTCGATTGGATACTGGGTCGTAGAAGTTCTCTATGATTGCCATTATAACTCGTGGGACTGCCATAGCAGTGCCATTGAGTGTGTGCGCCTCCACAACCTGGCCAGGTACCTGGACACGGGAGTGCAGCCGTCGAGATTGATAGTCAGTGCAGTTCGACGCTGACGTGAGTTCACCCCACACGCTGCGGCCAGGCATCCATACTTCTATGTCGTATTTCTTGAATGCGGACGCACCGAGGTCGGATGCTGGCATATCCAGCACACGTGCATGTAAGCCCAGGCCGCCAATGACTTCTTGCTGGATTTGACGCAGTTGCTGGAGCATCTCCTTTGAAGTCGGCACCTGCCCTACCTCCGAGACATACGCTTCCGCGTCTGGCTTGGCTTCTGGCACCCATGCGAACAATTCCACCTTGGTGAACTCGTGTACTCGATAGACGCCACGGGTAAATTTCCCTCGTCCGCCGACTTCAGCGCGATAACTTCGACTTACGCCAGCTATTTTTACCGGGCATTCGCTTAGATCAATGGTAGTTTCGCTCTTCCAAGCAGCCAGAGGTATTTCCGCGGTTCCCGCCAGGCATAAACCTTCCTGGAGTGGTGTGCCCTGATGGTCTGACGAGTCAGCAACCGAGATATTGTATATTTGTCGCTCGCCGTCGGAATCGCGCGGCCGGAACCCACACGCATTAGCAAACTCTCGTTTGACAATTGACGGTGGCATGATCACTTTAAATCCATGTCGTCTGGCTATGGTCAACGCATACTGAACAAGAGCGAGCTCTAATAAAACGCCATCGCCAAGGAAGTAATAGAACGAGCTACCAGAGACTTTGGCTGCGGTCGTGAAGTCGATGATCCCTAGCTCAGTAGCAATCTTCACATGGTCATTCTCAGTCGCATCAGCTGATCTGAATTGCGGCAGCAAAGAGTTGGCAGTCCTGTCTGGCTGATCTGGGTATGGCGCATTAAGATATTCGACTACCACCTCTTCGTCGACTGGGCTGCTCGGATCCAACAAATTTGGCACCGCGTCCATTAAAATCTCAATTTGCCTGTCGTATTGCTGAATTCTAAGCTCCTGCTCGGTCAGCTTCTTTTTAAGCTGCGCTAATTGCTCAAGTGCATTCGTTCGTTTGCTCGCGTCATTGCCTGCTGTCTTGACCAATGCCTGCCATTTCTTTCGCAGTACGAAATCGTTTTTAGACTCCGCTTGAAGTAGATTCCTCAACTCGTAGAGCTTTACTATACTCGGCACTGTCTCTGCAACACTCTCAAGCCGTCGCTTGACTGCCGAATCGATATATAGTTCGGGATTTGCAGCCAAATGGCGAAGGTTGTATCGCGGAGACTTGAGACTTTGTTGCTTGATTTCGGACCCAATTGAGCGTGAGGCAACAATTCGATATTGATTGACTGCTCCTAACGAGCAAACTGTTACTCGCCTCGAGAGCCGTATATTTTGCATTATATTCCAGCTTTCCACATGGAACCAATATGAGCAGTTCTTGTCTAATTTCGTGTGTCAACTGCCGCGAATACTGGGAAAGGCGTGAACCCAACCCAAAAATCTAGCATTGGGAGTTTAAAAAATTACTTGATCAGGGAAAATTACAGCATCGAATATTTGTTTTTCTTTGGTTGCTATCGACCGTCATTCTTTCAGCAGTCTTACGAATGTACATGACTTCAGAATGACAACCGACTCATTTGATGAGCTGTTGCAGCCGGTCTATCAAGGCAAGAAGCTAACGGATGCTGTCAACACGGCGGAGGTAAGATTGACTGATGGGGTAGTCCGTGAGCGAATGTTGAATCTTACCTTGTAGGACAAATGGCTGCTACTTCCAGCTTTTTTAAAAGTAAAAGGTCTGGTTAAGCAACACTTGGACTCTTTCAACTACTTTGTCAATATCGACTTAAAGAAGATCGTTCGTGCCAATGAGCGTGTCGTAAGTGATGTTGATCCGGAATTCTATCTTAAATATTTGGATATCCGTGTTGGCATGCCGCAACGAAAAGATCAGAATAGTTTGACTACGGATATTACACCTCACGAATGTCGCCTTCGAGATTTGACGTATGCGGCACCAATTTTCGTTGACGTGGAGTACACTCGCGGCAAGAAAATTGTCATCAAGCGGGGATTAGAAATCGGCCGCATGCCGATTATGCTTCGCAGCGAGAGATGTGTCCTCAACGGCAGATCAGAAAAGGAAATGGCGAAGCTGATGGAGTGTCCACTTGATCCTGGCGGATATTTCATTGTCAATGGTACCGAAAAGGTCATTTTGGTTCAGGAACAGCTCAGCAAGAATCGGATAATCGTCGAAGCCGACGAGAAAAAGGGTATTTTCCAAGCGTCTGTGACGTCGTCTACCCACGAACGCAAATCGAAAACTTATATTTTAACCAAACACGGCAAAATATATCTTAAGCACAACTCGATTGCCGAAGATATTCCTATCGTGTTGGTGCTCAAGGCGTGCGGTATCCAATCCGACTTTGAAATTCTGCAGCTGGTAGCTGGAGGAGACGCAAGATATCAGGAGGTGTTTGCGATAAACATTGAAGAATGCTCGAAGGCGGGAATCTTCACGCAACAACAAGCCCTCGAATTTCTAGGCTCAAAAGTGAAATCATCTCGACGGCCAATGGCACCCAGGTTATCGCCGCTGCAAGAGGGCCTCGAAGCGTTGGCAACAACGGTGATCGCGCATATAACCGTAAACAACCTTGACTTTCGGGAAAAGGCAATCTACATGGCCATCATGACTCGGCGGGTGTTAATGACCATGATCAATCCGCAGCTTGTGGACGACCGCGATTATGTGGGCAATAAGCGTCTAGAGTTAGCCGGCCAGTTGCTGTCGCTGTTGTTTGAGGATTTGTTCAAGAAGTTCAATAGCGACTTCAAGGCCTCGATCGATAAAGTGTTGAAGAAACCCAACCGGACCAACGAGTTTGACGCATTGCTCAATATCACAATCCACTCGAGTAACATCTCGATGGGTATGAATCGAGCGATTTCGACCGGAAATTGGTCGCTAAAGCGATTCAAGATGGAACGGGCGGGCGTGACACATGTGCTCAGTCGACTAAGTTACATCAGTGCATTGGGTATGATGACTCGGATTTCATCGCAGTTTGAAAAGACTAGGAAAGTTTCCGGTCCGCGTTCTTTGCAACCGTCTCAATTTGGAATGTGTAAGCGGTGCTGACATTTTTCTCTAAATTTGTATTAGTTATCTCTAACAGTCAGTGTGCCCGTCCGATACCCCGGAAGGTGAAGCGTGTGGTTTGGTAAAGAACCTTGCTCTCATGACCCATATTACTACCGATGACGAAGAAGGACCGATCAAAAAACTGATGTACGTACTCGGAGCCGAGGACGTGGCTCTCATATCTGGCCAGGAACTCCATTCCCACGGAACATATGGCATTTTTCTTAACGGCTCAATAACGGGAATCACTCTCACTCCGAACAAATTTGTAAAACGATTCCGCAGCTTGCGTCGGAATGGACGGGTATCGGCGTTTGTCAGTTTCTATATAAACCATCATCACAAGGCAGTTCACATTGCCACCGACGGTGGCCGCATTTGCCGACCTCTGATCATTGTCGACAAGGGAGAATCGCTGGTGAAAGCAAAGCACCTGGAGCAGCTGAAGAAGGATGGAACCTTGCAGTTTGACGATTTTCTTCGCCAAGGCTTGGTGGAATACCTGGACGTGAACGAGGAAAATGATTGTAACATTGCCATCTACGAGCATCAGATCGATGCCAGCACTACCCACCTTGAGATCGAACCGTTCACTATTCTCGGTGCAGTCGCGGGACTGATTCCTTATCCGCATCACAACCAGTCGCCACGAAACACGTATCAATGCGCGATGGGTAAGCAAGCAATTGGCGCGATTGCGTACAATCAGCTTGAACGGATCGACACGTTGTTGTACCTGATGGTGTACCCGCAACAACCAATGGTCAAGACACGCACGATTGAACTTATCGAGTACGACAAGCTACCGGCTGGGCAGAATGCTACGGTGGCAGTGATGTCGTACTCGGGCTACGATATTGAAGACGCGTTGGTGCTGAACAAGGCTTCTGTCGACCGTGGGTTTGGTCGGTGCCAAGTATTCAAGAAAACGACAACTTTGCTCAAGCGATACTCCAATTCTACAAGCGACAGACTTGACGGCGTGAAAGTGGACCAGAACGGTGTTGTGATTGATAAGCACGCCGCTTTGGATAACGATGGACTGCCGACTGTTGGCGAATCCCTATCTACTGGCATGGTTTACGTCAACAAGCAGGTGCCTTTAAATATCTCCGACAACATGCTAGGAACCGGTGCGGGAGTCAATGGTCCCGGAGTTGGTGGCGGCCCGATGTCCGGTATACCGACGGAACAGTACAAGGACGCACCGGTAACGTACAAATCGCCGGAGCCAAGCTTCGTCGATAAGGTGATGCTGACCTCGTCCGAGTCGGAACTGCCTTTGGTCAAGGTGTTGCTGCGGCAGACTCGGCGGCCGGAGCTCGGCGACAAGTTTTCATCTCGACACGGTCAGAAAGGTGTGTGCGGGATCATAGTTCAGCAGGAGGATATGCCGTTTAGTGATTCCGGGGTGACGCCAGATATCATCATGAACCCGCACGGATTCCCGTCCCGAATGACGGTGGGTAAGATGATCGAGCTGATTTCCGGAAAAGCTGGAGTGCTCGACGGAAGTCTGCAGTACGGCACTGCATTCGGCGGCAGCAAAGTGCAAGACATGGCCCGCATCCTCGTCGACAAGGGATACTCGTACAGCGGCAAGGACATGCTTACTTCCGGTATCACCGGCGAGTGCCTGCAGGCGTACATCTTCTTTGGTCCTATTTACTACCAGAAGCTGAAACACATGGTCCTGGACAAGATGCATGCCCGTGCCCGCGGTCCTCGTGCAGTGCTGACTCGCCAGCCCACCGAAGGTCGATCTCGGGATGGCGGTCTCCGTCTCGGTGAGATGGAACGTGATTGCCTGATCGCGTACGGTGCGTCCCAGCTCTTGCTTGAGCGGCTGATGATTTCGTCGGATGCGTTCGACGTTGACGTTTGTAACAAGTGTGGACTTATGGGTTATAATGGCTGGTGCACGTCGTGCAAGTCTGCCAAGGAGGTCTACAAGCTCACGATTCCTTACGCCGCCAAGCTCCTCTTCCAGGAACTGTTGTCGATGAACGTTGCGCCCAGATTGAAGCTTGGTGATGCATTTTAAAAAACACAATAAAATCATGATACGAATTTAAATAAGCCTGTACGGATAGTATAACGACACAAATAACAAAGGAAAAAAAATAAGACAACGAAGCGCAACAGAGTAGTACAATCACAAGCCGCAGAACAGCACCTTAATTCATAACGAAATGAATGAAATTAAAACATAAGTATAAAATGCCATAGACAGCACACGAAAACTTGGCGGGTGGCCGGCCTGTGCCAAACGCTCTGCTTTGTGAGTTGTTTAATTGTACAAATCGTCATCGCCGTCATCGGCACCAAATGCAGCCTGGCCATCAGACACGCCAGTGTTACCACCAGCAGCGGCCGCTTCAGCCTCACCAGACGCGAATCTGAAGTTACCAAAACTTCCACGAGACATCTGCAACGTGTTGGAGTATGCTTCGTATCTGCGCAAATCAGCGTCCGACACACTGCGTCTGGCAGTCTTCATGGCTTCCTCAAAGTGGCCCTTGTTAATATATGGCACCGGGTCCTCCATTGCGACATCCTCGTCACCGGCCTCTTTCTCGGCAGCTTCAGCAGCCTCGATGGAGTCCTTGATGGCAAACTTAGCCGAGCGTTGGACAATGTATGACAGATCGGCACCGGAGAAACCGTGCGTGATCTGGGCAATCTCGCGCAGGTTCAAGCCAGGCTCCAGAGGAGTGTTGCGAAGCTGTGCCTTGAGAATCGACATACGCGATTCCTCATCAGGCAGAGGAACATAGATCAGCTGGTCAAGACGACCTGGTCTAAGCAATGCCGGGTCGATTTGGTCTGGTCTGTTGGTGGCGCCAATAACGAACACGTTCTTCTTGGCACCCATACCGTCCATCTCTGTCAACAGCTGATTGACAACGCGGTCAGAAGCACCACCGGCATCGCCCATCGAGCCTCCACGAGACTTGGCAATTGAATCCAACTCGTCAAGGAACACAACACAGGGAGCAGCAGCACGCGCCTTGTCGAAAATGTCACGAATGTTTGACTCAGACTCACCAAACCACATAGACAACAATTCAGGTCCCTTAACTGAAATGAAGTTGGCGGATACCTCAGTAGCAACAGCCTTGGCCAAAAGAGTCTTACCAGTACCGGGGGGGCCATAAAACAAGACACCCTTGGATGGCGACAAACCAAACTTGGCATATGACTCGGGATGCAAGACGGGGTACTCCACAGTTTCCTTGAGCTCCTGTTTGACCTTCTCGAGACCACCAATATCGTCCCAGGTGACGTTGACGGACTGGACAACAGTCTCGCGCAAAGCCGAAGGGTTGGACTGGCCAAGCGCAAAGCGGAAGTTGTCCATGGTAACGCCCAAGGAATCCAAAACCTCAGCATCAATGGTCTCCTCCTCGAGATCGATGAGATCCATCTTCTCACGAATCTGCTGCATGGCAGCCTCAGAGCAAAGAGAAGCCAAATCGGAACCAACGTAACCATGGGTTTCGGCGGCAATAGTCTCCAGATCGACATCATCACCAAGCTTCATGTTCTTGGTGTGAATTCTCAGAATTTCGAGACGGCCGGTAGGATCGGGAATTCCGATATCGACCTCTCGGTCGAAACGGCCGAATCGTCGAAGAGCCGGGTCAATCGCATTTGGTCTGTTTGTAGCAGCGATGACAACCACGTTGGCCCGAGCCTTCATGCCGTCCATAAGGGTCAAGAGCTGGGAAACAACTCTTCGCTCGACTTCACCGTTGGTCTTGTCACGCTTGGGCGCAATCGAATCAATCTCATCAATGAAGATAATTGCAGGGGCATTCTTCTCGGCTTCCTCGAAAGCCTTTCTCAAATTGGACTCTGACTCACCGGCCATCTTAGACATAATCTCAGGACCGTTGATAAGGAAGAAGAATGCACCGGTCTCGTTGGCGACGGCACGGGCCATCAAGGTCTTACCAGTACCGGGGGGGCCAAACATAAGAATGCCACGCGGGGGCTTGATACCAATGCTCTTAAAAAGCTGAGGGTGACGAAGCGGCAACTCAACAAGTTCACGAATTTGGGCCATCTGCTTTCTGCAACCACCAATGTCGTCATAACCAACCTCGTTAAGATTGTTCTCTTCATCTTCACGGTTGATGGGATCGCCATCACAGTGGATGACAGTCTCCTGTGCGACGATACCGTATTCTGATGGCTCCATGTCGACAATCTTGAACTCTACCTGCCGCATACCACCGCGAACCGTGAAGTAGTCGCCTTTTCGAACAGGTCGGTAAGCTTCGAGGAAATATGGCTTGAGAAAAACATCAAACAAGGAGCCGGTCAAACCCTCGACCGTATCTGAGATAGGCAGGCAAGAAATTCGCTTGGCCTGGATGAGAGTTAGCATGCTCGGAGACAGTCTAGCAACGATCGAATTATAAAACTTACGTATTTGATGTCGGGGAATGCATGGACGGTGATGATATCACCAAGTCTAACCCGGAGATTGTTTCGAACGACTCTGTTGATTCTGGCAACACCATCCTCAACCTCCTCGTCGGCAAGCACGATCAGGGCAGTGTCTTTCCTCTTCTTGCCCTTGACGATAAGTACATCGCCTCGGAAGAACTGGAGCAAATCCATCGTGTTGGGGGACAGAGTAATGACTGAATTGTCATCGTTGACGGCATCATCGACGATTAAAGCTAGCGATCGTTAGCAGGATTCATTCACATGGTAGATAACTCGATGTCTGTGATCGTAGATAGGGGGAGGTGGGGGGGGGGGGGGGGGG
>JAKTSU010000134.1:0-21177 GCA_030580395.1 Myxozyma nipponensis
GGGGGGGTAAATGCGAGACAAACGGTTATCTCATGCAATGAAATGCGACATACGAACAAATAATTTAATGCCGTAGAGCGATGGGGCGGTGGATCATGGAAATGATCAAATGTGAGCTGAGCCACGGCGAAGCATGGCGAGGTGCGAGGGGTGTCCCCCGAACCGACGCCGCTGGTAACAGACGCAAAGCAAGCATGGTGCAATATGCATGCATCGTCGTCGCATTTTTGCATACATGCATGCATGCATGCATGCATGTATGCAAAAAACGTCGAATCCGTTCAAACCCCAACGCAGGTGCCACCCCACCTGAAACAAAAAAAAGAACCAAACATAACGAACGACCCGACCGACGAGCGAACAAACAAACAAACGAACGAACGCGAAACGAGATCGGAAACGGTAGCCGTTAATGTTGGCATGAGGGTTTTAATCGGCATGAACTTACACGACAGGGTCGGACGGGAAGGATAGACAGCCGGTGAACCGGGGGATGGATTTTGTGACCTGGGTTGTTGTTGACGTACGGCTGGCGTCCGTAACCGAGGGTTGTTGATATGGGGATTGACGGTGCTTTGCAGACCCACCAGCGCCACTAAATGCATGGCATTGACATCGACAAATGATGATGATGATGACGATGATGACATTAATACGTTAATCCATTTGGCTAGTCTTGTGGCGACTAAGTAGTACCCACTCGAACCTCCTGTTTAGCTCTGCAGGTTTAGCGTTAAACCGTCCCTGTCTGGTTCGATCTCCGATCTCCAACCGACATTTACAGTTTATCTCCCCCCCCCCGACCGACCGAAATTCGACCTTCCCCGGTACGGTAAAGGGCCCCCCCCCCGTAAAGGGCCCCACGCGCCGCCATTTGCCAGGTCGGTGATGCTTCTGGCTTAGTTCAAGTTGTTTTCAGAAGTCGGTCGGTCAGTAGTCGGTCGTCGTCTAATCATGCCTTGTCCTGAGTGATTATGGTAGAGTTGAGACCGGGTGGATGGCGATGATTATTGGGAAGGGATGGTATATATAGATCCCCATCGCATCGATGGATTAGCCTAACCTGGTCCCCCCCCCCCAGTGATGACCAAATTTTCCAACGGCAGTTTATTACCGTAGCTGTCATGATTCCTCAAATCATTACGTCGTCAGGTCGAGCCGTGTCGCTGTTAAACGACGACAGCTCGCCGCCGCTGTCGTTGCCATCCATCAAGTCTTTGATGCCATCACCACGATCGCTACCACCACCAAACAGCAACCTTACTGCAACGTCCCCGCTGCGTTCACTGCCTGAGCGCTCACTGCCTGAGCGCTCACAGTCTTCACTGCCTGAGCCATCACTGCCTTCACAGTCTTCGCGTTCACAGTCTTCACCTTCACAGTCTTCACGTTCACAGTCTTCACTGCCTTCACCATCGAATACCCCCAGGAGCTCAACCATTGTCATAAAGAACGGCGCCAGACGATACATATGCCACTGCGGCAAATCAATCACCACGTCCGGCCACCTGGCGCGACACATGCGGATCCACACCGGCGAAAAGAAGTACGCGTGTCCAGAGGCAAGGTGCGGTGCCAGGTTCTCTCGCCAGGACAACTGCATGCAACATTTCAGGACTCATCGCTATTCATCTGATCGTCAACCGCCCCGTCACGACCGTCACGACGCCCGACTATCCTCTTCCTCTTCATCATCATCTACTTCTTCCTCCTCCTCGTCCTCGTCGTCGTCGATACCATCTCCGCCAGGCCATTCAGATCACCCTTCACAGTCACAGTCACAGTCACAGTCGCAGCCACCACGACTCAGTTCAATGCCATATTCGTCTCTGCAACCGCTCGAATACGGTTATCACTACCGCTATCAACCGTACCCGCCATCATACCTTCCCTACGCTCCAGCGCAACCACATCCACAGCAACCACCACCACCACCACTACAACCTCTACAGACTCTACAACCTCTACAACAACCTCTACGGCTGCAGTCTCCCCACACACCATTGGACGCATTGGCCCGGATTGCCGGCCACCACCATCAATAGCGGTAGTTTAATCCGATCAAACCTCGCGGCGACGAGAACTAATCTAAGAAAGCGAGAAATTGCCCAATTCATCCATCATACGTAACCCGGCCGCCGCCGCTGCCGCTGGCGCTGGCGCCCATATGCTTTCCATCCATCGTCCGCTTAACATGCCATCATGCTCGCTTTCGTCCGTTGCTCGCACATCATGCAGCTGCTTCATGCACGCCTCGTGTTCTGCCTGCATCACATTTCGCAAAAACGGTCCGAGGGGTTCACTCCAAGCCCGGGGGGGCCGGGGCCTCCAAAAGCAAGAAGAAGGAAAAGAATATAAAAAACTTCGGTACAGCTTGGCCGGCTGACCTTCAATTACTACTAGTTTTGACGTCTCCCCTCCCATGTCGTCTCCCCCTCCCTTGTCGTCTCCCCCCCTCCCGCTCCCCAACAACAGCAACAACAACAACAACCCTGCCTGGCGGCGACGACGGCTCGAAAGCTTATCGAGATAAACTCGCGAACGCACGTCAACGGTCAGAGTTAGCGGGTGCTGCTGGTGCTGCTAGTCAATTCTGGCCCTGCGTCGACGGGACCCGGCGGCTGGAGGGGGAGGCGTTTTTTGCGTTTTTTTCTGTGAATTTTTTTTTTTTTTTTAGTTTGTTTCTTTCTAGTTTGTTTCTTTTTTTTTTTAATGTTCTGTGTTTTCGTGTTGCTTCCTCATCTGGTCTAGTCTAATTCGTGATGCCTGTCTTTTGGTGTTGCATGTCCATCTCGCATTTGATAGCACCGTCGGTTTGTGCCACTCTTGTAGTCTTGTGTTATTCTTGCGTTACTCTTGTCACTCTTGTGTCACTCTTGTGTCACTCTTGTGTCACTCTTGTGTCACTCTTGTAACCTCGCCTTGGGTAACCTAGCCCTGGGTCGCGCCGGCCCCCCCCCCCCCCCGGCGGAACTTGCCCGCGGAACTTGCCGCGGTCGCTGACCGGTATCAACCTAGGGTCGGGTCGGGTCGCATCATGGTGTGAAGGGTCGGGTGTAAAGCGCCGCAAGCATGAATTAAGGGTCCCGTGTCAGGCGTAGGGTAAGGGGCCAGCCGGTCCATAATCATCACGAAGGGGTCGGGGTAAAAAGCTGTCTATTACTGATTACTGGTCGCTCCCGTTCAACATGTCCCACACCTGCTCGTCGTCGTCGTCGTCACTATCGTCATCCTCAGGTTCCTTCTTGACCTTCTTCGTGGTGTCATCACCGTCCGCCCGTCGTAGTCGTCGTCGTTTACTAGTCGGCACGTTATCGTCGCCAACCGCCGCCGCATCCGACAACTCGGTGCCGCTGCTGCTGCTGCTGCTGTCGTCGGTCTTCACCAAAGTGTCGGTCCCGTCGACTATCCGCACAGCACTAATCTTCGACCCAACATAAATCTTGCCCACCTGCTGCCGTGTCTGCAAATCGTACACCCGCAGGAACCGGTCCAACCCGCCCGTGCCCACCAAACTGGAGCTGCTGTCGTTGTCGTCGTCGTCGTCGCGGCGACGGTAGGTGTCAAGCGATACCACGGCACCACCAGATCCAATCCCTGACCGTCCTGACGCATGGGCGGAGCCGTACCCGCCACCGACTCGGCCGGTGATGACGTTGAACCGTCTTGTGGTGCCATGAGTGTCGGAAAACACCACCTCGGAATCAGACTCGGTGGCAGCGAGCCCGACCAGCGGGTGAGCGCCTACTTCAACCGACACGATCGGCCGCCGCGACGTGTTGGTATCGTACAGTCTAACGTGGCCGAACCGGGTCGAGACCGCGATCCGCCACCCTTGGCTGGCATCGGTGTTGGCGCCGTCGAGAAACAAAATGTCGCTGATCCACACCGGCACCCGCAAATCAAGCTCGTCGTTCTTCACGTTCTTCGCTTTCCACACCTTCCGCCGGCTCAACAGTTTACTACTCCCTGCTCTTATCGTCGCCGCCGCCGCGTCATCGGTGACGTCGGACTCGGGCGCCGACGACGGCGTGGTGTCGACAACTCTCCATCCGCTGCCGCTGCCGTCCGTCGTCGGCCGGAAGTTCTCCAACACGCTAATCTCCAGTTCGCGTTCCTTACCACCGTGGGCAATCACGTTCGGCTGGGACGGATGCATGCGGAACGCTGATATCGGCGTGCCCAGTTTGCCATGGAACATCGGCTGCGGCACCTTCGTCGTCGAGCCCATGTAGCTTGCCAGGTCCCGCACCGTCATCATTCCAGCGCAGTTACATGTGCTAAGCTTGCCGCCGACATACTCCAACCCCACAAACGCATTCCCACCGTCGCTACTGCTGCTGCTGCTGCTGCTGCTGCTGGTGGTGGTGGTCGCCGGTGACGACACCGACAGCGTCGACCACTCGTGCAGCAGCTTCTGACTTTCCAGATCGTATACTTGCACCACACCTCCTTTCCTAGCCACGCAAATCTGCTTCGTCAGTACCCTACACGACAATTTCCACCCCGCCCGTAAGTGACCTACCAAACTCTGGCCATCGACTTCCACCACGGTCATGCACTGCACGTACGCAGACCGGCCAAGCTCGCCAAACGTCGTAATCTCAGGCTGCGTGCCGTACTGTACCGAAGTATCGGTCCCTCGAGGGAACGTCACCACTACATCAAACCATTAACTCATCATTCATCCATCTATCGACTAAGCGAAACAACAACTTACGTCTCAGCGACCCCGAATCTTCAGCTGCAACAAGCACCTTCATCGTCGTCAAATCTCAACTTCTGGTTTCCCCGTCCTGCACACTGCCGTGACGTGATTAAGCCTCAACTTTGCTTCTTTCGAGTCTGCACCACTGCCGCGTCGTCGCAAATCGAAAAACAGAACCTTGAAGTTGGGTTCAAATTGGAAAAAAATATGCTTAGCGATATATTTGAGAGAGAGAGAGAGAGAGAAAGAAAACCCTTTCATAAACCGGGACAAAAACAGCTGGGTCACGTGAGACTTGCTGCGCGGCTCGGCTTGGTGGTGGCCCGGGGTTGTTTTTTAACTTACTCGGTTGTGGTAATGTCCGACGTCGTGAACTGATTGATGAGTTAATGAAGAGCAAACATGAGCAATGTCGGACGAGTTGCAAGACGAATTGGTGGCAATAGACGCAATCTACCCCGGCAGTTTGGTCCAGCAGTCGGCCACGATATACGAGCTGCACCCGCCGTGCCAGCCGTCGGGCACGATCACGATCTCGTTCCCGTCGTCGTATCCCGCCAGGTCGGCTCCGCAGGTGCTGTCGGTAGCCAAGCTTGTCGACCGGCACGGTGCACCGATTGCTGCCGTCGATACGCTGGCCTCGGTCCTGCTCCGGTCGTATGTGCCGGGAAACGTGTGCGTGTTTGATTTTCTGTCCGAGCTCGAGGACCAGCACCTGCTGCTGGTCGACCCCGACCAGAGCCGTGACGGCGACGATGATGTTGATGACGGCACCGTCCTAACCCATCCGCAGCGACTGTCCTCGTTCTCGTCACCTTCAGACTCAGATCCGGACCACGACGACCACGACGACCACGACGGCGTCTGGGCGATATCAGACTCGATTGTCGACCGCAAGTCAAAGTTCGTCGCCAGGGCTGCCAGAGTCCACTCGGTGGACGAGGCACGGACACGGTTGGCCCAGCTCAAGGCACGTAACAAACGGATCCGCAAAGCGACCCATAACATGACGGCATGGCGAATCAAACTTGACAATGGCATCACCTACCAGGACTGTGACGACGATGGCGAATCGGCTGCTGGCGGCAGGTGAGTTTTTTTAACCTGTTGTAGTTTTGGTTTCAAAATACACTGGCTAACGATAGATTATTACATTTATTAACCGTAAGTAGCTGCAATTTGAGGAAACCGTTGATACCAATGCTAATGTGAGCTAATGGACGCCTGGAACGTGATGGTCGTCGTCAGTCGATGGTTCGGCGGAACTCATCTCGGACCCGACCGGTTCAAGCATATCAACGTCGCCGCCAGAGATGCCCTGGTGGCAGGTGGGTTTATAGACGACAAGTCCAACTCGGCAAAGTCGAAAAAGAAACGGAAATGAATCAATCATTTTATATTTCCAGCATGTCACCGTCGCAGTTTTTTTGCCACCGGCGACGCCATCGTCCGGTTATTGCTACCGTCTTTTCCCCGTTTCTTGCCGCTGCCGGAGCCGGAGATTCCATGCGACCTTCTCGCCTCGCTCATCATCTTCCGATCTTCGTTTTTCTGTTTCCGTAGCCTGATTTCCTTATCCGCCTTGTCTTCCTCTTCGTCGTCATCGTCGTCGTCGTCGTCGTCGTCGTCGTCGCTACTGTCTGAAGAGAACGTGTCGCCGTTAGCAGCACTGCTGGAGTTAAACTTGCCCAGTCGTTTGCGCCCGCTCGTAGTTGTTCCAGCACCGGCCACTCCGGCATAGTCTATGATTTGAAACCCAACCCCGTCCACGACTTTGAATCGGCTGCCGTTGGTGTTGATCGATGCTGAGATTGCCGTGGCGGTTGACCACCGAGTTCCATCGTCGATCGGTCTCCTCGGCAGCTCGTCGGCGGTATCTGATTTAGTTGGCGTGTTGGATGCGCTTGCAGGTCCTTTTCTCATAAACTATCATCATCAGCTATGCTTCTGCTTCTAATGCTTTTGAACTGACCTTCATCGTCATCAGCTTTGATGATAGCGTCGGCGTACTGGTGCCGGCCGTGCCTTGGCTGCTACTACTTGCTGCCGGCATTTGTAAAGTCTTTCCTCGTCGATCGTTCACCGTTTTGTTATCAATCAATCGTTCGACTCGTGAGTCGTGAATTAGAAATCAACCTGTCGTGTCAAATCGTCGTGAAATGTCGAGTTAAACCGGCGTCGTCAGTTGGGACTTTTGAATGATTTTTTTCTTTAATGGTTTTAAATGCGCGGCTTGAAATTTTCCAAAAATTCGACCCATGAATCAACCGACTCAGCAACTAACGATACAGCAACCATGAAAACTGAATTCAAGGTACGTAGTTTACACACGATACAGGTGGAGGTGTTAATGATCTAGTTTTCCAATTTGCTGGGGACCGTGTATCGGCAAGGTAACCTCGTGTTCACTGCCGACGGCACTTGTCTGCTGAGTCCAGTCGGCAACCGAGTAGCATGTTTCGATCTCGTGAAGTAGGCAGAGGGAGTTTAAGTAATGTGGAGCATAAGCTAATGGTAGTAACAAATCGTTCACGTTTGGGTATGAGCATCGCAAGAACATTGCTCGGATAGCGCTGAATCCGGCCGGCACGCTGCTGGTCACGGTCGACGACGACGGCCGGGCGATCCTGGTGAACTTCGTGCGCCGGACGGTGCTGTACCACTTCAACTTCAAAGACCACGTCACCGACATCAAGTTCTCGCCCGATGGGAAGCTTATCTCCGTGACCACGTTCAAGCACATCCAGCTGTGGCGGACGCCGTCGCGGCTGGCAGCGGCTGCGGGCGAGCTGCAGTTCAGTCCGTTCGTGCGTCACAGGGTGTACACCGGGCACCATGCCGGGATCACCACCCTCACCTGGTCGTCGGACTCGCGGTTCTTTGTCACCGGCTCGGCGGATCTGACCGCCAGGGTGTACTCGGTTGAGTCGGACGACAGCGGCGCTGCCACGGTGCTGGCGGGCCACCGTGACGTGGTGGTCGGCGTCTACTTCTCTCAGGACCAGGAGACAATCTACACCGTCGGCCGCGACTGCGCCGTGTTTGTGTGGAAGTATAAACCACCATCCAACGATGAGGATGGCGAAGAGCGGTGGAGAACAGTGGCAAAGCATGTGGTGAAACAAGGCAACGGAGTAAAAGTGCGATCGACGGCGTTCCACCCCGACACGAGCCTGATCATAGTCGGGTTCACGAACGGCGTATTCGGGCTGTACGAGTTGCCGGAGATGACGGAGCTGCAGACGTTGTCGGTGTCGCAGCACGAGATCGACTTTGTCACCGTGAACAAGACCGGGGAGTGGCTGGCCATGGGCGCCGCCCGGCTCGGCCAGCTGCTGGTGTGGGAGTGGCAGTCCGAGAGCTACGTGCTGAAGCAGCAGGGCCACTACGACGCGATAAACTGCCTGGTGTACTCGCCGGACGGCAGCAAGATCATCACCGGCGCCGACGACGGCAAGATCAAGGTGTGGGACACCGCGTCCGGGTTCGCGGTGGTGACGTTCACGGAACACGCCGGCGCCGTCACGGCGCTGGAGTTCAGCAAGCGCGGCAGCAACGTGCTGTTCTCGGCCTCGCTCGACGGCTCGGTGCGGGCGTGGGACCTGGTCCGGTACCGCAACTTCCGCACGTTCACGGCCCCGGACCGGATCCAGTTCACGTCGGTGGCGGTCGACCCCGCCGGGGAGGTGGTGTGCGCCGGGTCCCACGACCAATTCGAGATCCATCTGTGGTCGGTGCAGACGGGCCAGCTGCTGGACCGGTTAGCCGGCCACACCGGACCCGTGAGCTGCCTGTCGTTTGCCGACGGTGACGGCGGCGTGCTGGCGTCGGCGTCGTGGGACCGCACCGTGCGGGTGTGGAACATCTTCTCGAGGCGGGTCTCGGTGGAGCCGTTCGAGCAGCACTCGGACGTGCTGGCGATCGCGCTCCGGCCGGACGCCAAACAGGTCGCGGTGGCGACGCTGGACGGCCAGATCGGCTTCTGGGACGTGGCGGAGGGCCGCCAGGTCGGCGCCATCGACGGCCGGGCCGACGTGTCCGGCGGCAGACACAGCCAAGACCGGTTCACGGCCGCCAACTCGGCCCGGTCGAAGCACTTCCGGACGTTGTGCTACAGCGCCGACGGCGCCTGCGTGCTGGCGGGCGGCAACTCCAAGTACGTGTGCCTGTACGACATCGCCAACGAGGTTCTGCTGCGCAAGTTCACGCTGTCGCAGAACATGGCCATCGACGGCACCGTCGACAAACTCAACTCGAAAAACATGACCGACGCCGGCCCGCTGACGGCGATCGACAACGACGGCGAATTGTCTGACCTGCAGGACCGCATCGACCACTCGCTGCCCGGCGCAACCCGAGGCGATGCCGCGACGACGAAGCGCAAGGCAAGCCGGCCGGCGATCCGGACGACCAGCATCAAGTTTGCCCCCACCGGCCGGTCGTTCGCGGCCGCCAGCACCGAGGGCGTGCAGCTGTACTCCGTCGACGACGAGTACCTGTTTGACCCGCTGGATCTCGACGTCGACATCACCCCGGCGGCGGCCCTGGCGGCGCTCGACAACCAGCGCGACTACGTGAAGGCGCTGGTGATTGCGTTCCGGCTTAGTGAACGGTACCTGATCCACCGGGTGTTCGAGGCGGTCCCCGTGCGTGACGTGGCGCTGGTGGCCCGCCGGTTGCCGGCGGTGTACGTTAAGCCGTTCGTGGGGTTCCTCGGCCGCGAGCTGGCGGAGTCCCGCCACGTCGAGTTCTGCGTCCGCTGGCTCGAGGCCCTGCTCACCGGCCACGGCATGTTTCTCAAAGCCAGACGGGTCGAGTACGCGCCCGAGCTCAGGGTCGTCCATCGCGGCGTCACAAAGCTCCACACCGATCTCGCGAGACTGACGGACGAGAACGAGTACCTACTGGATTACCTGGTGTCGGAAAAGGGCGCCATGGATAGTTACATGTATCTTGTAAATTAGAACAATATCGTACAACCAAACCAAACACCAATAAAACTACAAGTCCCCTCCTCCCATCCTCACGATACAATGCACTGGTCCCTGCTGTCTCTATCCTTTTGCCCGCTCCCGGTCCCCCGTTTCTTGTGCTTTTTACCCGCGGTCGAAGCTATTGACGGCGCTGCCGCCGCTGCTGCTACTGCTGCTGCCGTGGTGGTCGACGTTGACGATACTGATGCGGTGCCTATGCTGTTCTTGCCAGCTCTATCTGGCGCAGGAGGTTCTATTATCGTTGACCCCGGTGCTGGGACAGGAGTAGATAGCGCGGCAGTGTCGCTTGTAGATGATGATGCGGATGACGCCGACAGCCGAGTTTTGCGAATAAGTTTGATGATGCTGAGAAACGCCCGTTCGACGTTGATATCGTTTTTGGCCGAGACCTCGAAGAAATCGATGCCGAGCAGTTTGGCGAACTTGGCGCCGTCCTGGTATTTCACCTGCCGGTCGGCGACTTTATCAGACTTTGCCCCCACGAGCACCATCAGCGGGGAAGAAGAAAAAGATGCGTGTTTGACGGACCGGATGAAGTCCATCACGGGCCGGATCTTGTCGAACGACGCCCGGGACGTGACCGAGTACACCAGCATGAACCCGTCGCCTTGGCTTACCCATTGCTGCCGTAACGTGGCGTACTCGTCGCGGCCGGCGGTGTCGAGAACCTCGATCACGACGGCAGCGTGGTCGAGAATGAGCTGCTTCCGGTACGAGTCTTCGACCGTGGGGTCGTACGTTTCCACAAAGTGATTCAAACACATCTTGTTCGTTAGCCCAGGTTCGGAAATTGCGACGGGGGTTAAACACTTACCTGGACCGTCAACGCGGTCTTGCCGACTCCGCCATCTCCCAGAACCACAATCTTCAACGGAGCGTTCACGTTCTCTTTTTTACCTATTGCCGTCGCCGTCACCGTCGTCGGTAATGCCATTGTTCGTGCTGCCGTGGTTCACGACAATGATTGTGAATCTGGTGATGGATCTTGTTCTATTCACATCATGCGACTTCTCCCAACACGCGTGGAGCGGCGCTACAGATCCGGGATTACTATTATTGTATTGGTACACTATTCATCGTCATCCTGTTGAGCACGAACGTCGTCATCCACTTCGTCATCCACTTCGTCATCGTCTTCTTCGACTTTGACTTCCTCTCCCTCGACTTCTTCTTCCTCTTCCCCTTCTTCGTCTTCAACTTCGACTTCCTCAGGCGCCAACTCGTCATGGAACAAATCCCACATCTGGCTACAGAGCTGCAAAAATCTTGCTCGTTTGCCAGTAGCATTCCCGTTCCTGCCGGTTGGCATTTGCATTTGTAATTCTTGGCGAGCTCGCACTTGCTGACGATGCTGCTGTTGATGCTGCTGCTGCTGCTGCTGCTGCTGATATTGCAGGGGCAGGGGCGGCGGTCGACGGTTGTACATCATCTGACCCCGAGGAGATGCCACATACGCGTGGCGGGGGGCAAGTTGGTGCCGCATTCGTAGCTGCTGCTGCTGCTGCTGTGGTATTCGCGGCGATGGGAACGGTGATGGTCCCTGCGGCATTGCCATCACCGGATTCGCAGTCATTGGCGGCACAAGCAGGTGTCTAGATCGATACACGGTTCCGCCCGACGGCGCTTGTGATACGTTCACGTATCGACCACCGGGTTGGGTTTGAAGTGGTGGGGTCGGCTGAACTGATTGAACCGGTTGAGGTGGCACTCTGTATACCGGATGCTGCTGTTGAGGACGGGGAGGAGGTTGATTGACATCGTGGGCGGCGATGGGCGCTGACCTGATTGCCCGCTCGTAGCCATCAGTCATGTACTGTGCGGGATGAACCACCCTGATATTCGCCGGCGGCGGCGCTCGTTTCTTTTTATGATCTGGCATCGCGTTTAGCGATTCACCCGATACCTTCCTCTTCGCTGTCGTTGTTGTTGCCGCGGCGCCTTCCCCGTCGTCATCAGTGAGATCAAGAACTTCCCTCCGGCTGTCGTGATTCTGTCGAGCAGCAATAATCATCCGCTGCTTCTGCTCCAACTCCTTCGTGCGCATCACCGCGTCCATCATCTCGTAGTTCATCGGCGGCAGTCCCGGACTGACGCAATGCAGCGCCACGCCCTGGATTATCTCTTTGGCGGATTTGATCGCTGGCGTCGGAATCGAGTTCATACTTGCGGTGTCGCTCACGATGATGTTCGGCGGTCGTCGTTTGCCGCCTGCGGTCGTTGTCGCTGGCGTCGCTGTTGCTGGTGCTGTTGATGGTGCTGTTGATGGTGCTGTTGATGGTGCTGTTGATGGTGCTGTTGATGGTGCTGTTGATGGTGCTGTTGATGGTGCTGTTGATGGTGCTGGTGCTGGTTCTGGCGTAGGAGCGACGGTCGCCGCGACTGTAGACGTATCTACATCTACATCTACATCTGCTGCGGACGGACTCATCCTGCCTTGACTGATACACATATAGCTCCGGCGGTGTCGTGAACTCAGCATCATCATCATCATCGTGCTCAGTGATCTTGAAACGCGCTCCCGACAATCGCGCTGGGTAACCCGAGCCCCTTTTTTTTTTCCCCGCTACAACCCACTCACTACGCTTACAAGGCGTGATGTCTAATGCAAAGATGTAATAACTAACAAAACATACGCCGAAACCACATTATATAATACAAAAACAGAGGGAGATTATGACTATTATGAAGACGAAGCATCGCGGAGATGAGCACTGGCGTTTTTAAACAAGCTCTGCCACATGTAAGCCTCGCTGAGCAGCAACTCGATGTCCTTCTCGGTCCACGCCGACGTCGGCAGCGACTGCAAGAACATGACAATCTCCTGGAAATCCATGGTCTGCAGCGTGGCAGACCATTTGACCAGCAGCGCCGCGCACACGTAGAGATGGAACTCGGAAAAGCCCGTGGAGCCCTCGGCCATGTAGGTGTCCCACATGCGGATGGTGTTGCTGACGCTGACCTCGCGCATCAGCAGGCAGTTCATCCACCGGAAGCTGAACTGGATGAACTCCACGTTCTCGTGCTGGAGGTGGCGGGCCAGGTTGGCGTCGATGCGCTGGGTGAGGTCCTTGAGCGCCGACACCTGGCGCTGGATGCCGGGCTGGGCAAACACGTAGTTGTCCTGGATGCCGTCCAGCAGTTTTGTCAGGCACCAGAACGAGTCGGCCTCGACCGCGTGCAGGACCTCGGCCGGCAGCGTCGACGGGTCGAAGTTCTCGACGTCGTCGATCGTCAGGTACGCCGACAGAAACACCTGGAAGAACGGCGTGACGAGGTCGTTGATGCCCTGGACGTAGCCCGACGCCGGGTGGCGGATCGCCCACACGTACAGGATCCGCTCCAGCGACCGCTGCGTGGCCGCGTACGAGTACAGCTTGATGTGGGGGTTGGTCCGGGGTACGTCGATGCTGATCTGGTGCCACACCGCCTGGTCCTTGGCAGTGCGGTCGTCAAACGCCAGCGCAACCCCGTCGGCGTACTCCTTGCGTTTGCGCGACAGAATCGACACCCGCCGGTCGGCGTTGGACGGCAGGTACCCCAGCATCAGCTGCCATGCCACCGGCCGCAGCTGGCTGGGGATGCCTGACCACGCTAGGTTGCGCAGCGCCGCAAGGTCCACGTTGGACGACTGCAGCACTCGCTTGAACTTGTTTATCCGGGTGATTTTCGTGTTCATCCGCTCAATGTCCAGTGCCGACGGCGGCGATGACGACGACCCGGCGGCGCTCGAGTTGTTGTGGTATATCGTGTGCAGCAGGTTCATGGGGTCGGTTATCAGTAGTTGGTATTGCGACCGCAGCGTGCTGTTCCGGGTAGCAGGATACAACGTCGGCGGCGGCGGCGGCGGTGGCCCTGACGCTGGTGGTGGTGGTGGTCGTGATTGGCGATTTCTGATAGGTGACGACGGCGACGACGACGACGACGACGATGAATCGATACCGTCGTCCCAGTCTGAATCGAGATCGTCGTAGGAATCTTTCCGGTCGAGCTTGGACCGTGCTGTTGACGAGCGAAGGCCGTGGAGTGAGTTGGGTGCTGATTTGTGCTTCAATGCTGCCGCCAGCATGTCTGCATGGGAGTACCCTGCGCCATATGCCTTGTGGTTGTTATCGTCGTCGTCGTCGTCGTCGGCGGCGGCGGCGGCGGCGGCGGCGGCGGCGGCTTGGTTTAATGCCCTGCATAAATTAGTCAAACAAACTATATAAATGAAAGCTGATACACCTACGTATATGAGGATGTGCCTTGCTGATGCTGCTGTTGCCGCCGTAGAAACGCTGCTGCTGTGGCGGTGGCTCTGCCTGCATCTGATTTGATTAGCTGCACTGCAACGAACGAGAACAAGCGACGACTTACCGAGCTGTATCATCTCCGGATGCCCAAGCTAGAATGTTAGATGATACCCAGACAGTCAAGACGCGGCAACGAAAACTCACCTTTCGTGAAGTCATTTTGGGGCAAGGCAAGGGGCAGTGGCGCTGGAGATCCAGTATACGTCCACCGACCAGACTAACCAAACAAAACAAAACAAAAAAAGAAAACACAGAAACACAGAGACAGAAAAGGAATGCAGATGCTAAACACGAATCAAACTGGAGTCGTCGATTTGCAGGCTGCGGTGGTGTGTGTGCTGCAGTGGATGGTTATGTGCATGTTCACCCAGCCGTGGACTTCACTATTCACTGTGCCCCCGGTGCCATGTCAAGGGTTTAAGGGTGCGTGATGGAAAAAAACCATGAAATAACTTGGACCATGGAGACCATGGAGTTCATGAGATTATGGACATGGATGATCGATGGAGAGGATCGAAATGAGTAAGGAAAAAGATGAAATCCAAAACAGGTCGTTTGCAGATGTGTTTGGCGACACGAGATTGACGGAGGGAACAGCCAACCGCCACGGGCTGTATTGTCAGTACGCCAACTGCAATTCGTTGATCCTGTCTGCCGGCACTGGCAGTTTGGTTAGACGGGCACGAGTTCCGGCAGGTATTTGAGTCTACTGGATTTATTTTGGATTGCTGACATGATTGTTGCAGATTGCATTGAAGAACGCTACCATCGAGCCAGAGCCTAGACCAGAGCCTAAACCAGAGCCAGAGCCCGAAGCAGAGCCCGAAGCAGAGTCCGGAGCAGAAGCCGAAGACGCGAAAGAGTGGTTCTGGGTAGTCCATGATCCATTCGAATTCGACAACCTTGGATTCTCGAAACCAGACGGCACCACCGGCGTCAAGTTCCTTGCCTGTGCTGATTGCGACCGCGGGCCGCTTGGATATCATTACCTTGGCTCTGCTGCTGCTCCGGTTGAGTATTTGCTGAGCGCTAATTGTGTTTCGTACCGTGATTTGTGACTGCAGTCACAATGCAACATGCTTATAACAACATGGCAACCTGTCCCGCCGTACCGCCGTACCGTAGCTGTAGACGAGTCTGCACCTGTCTGCACCACGAACGGTCACCCAGCCAGTCAATATCTGCATTCAAATGCTTTAATGCACATCGCATGCTTTCGTCAAGCCGGCGTGGACCCCGAAACTAGCTTATCCCCCCCCCTGGAACAACGTTTTTCCGGAGGTCGCTCCGCGGTTCACTCCACTACAACAACTCACTACGGTCCGTTTGCTGGCTCCCGAGAAACCCCCCGAGAAACCCCCGAGAAACCCCCCCGAGAAAACCCCCCGAGAAACCCCCCGGAAGCAAAACCCCTAACCCCCGTCCCGGGGGTGGGGTTTAAGGGTTAGGGTTGGATGGCATGGAAATAACCCTAGCCTCAGTATAGCCCTAGCCCAATTTGACCCTAGCCCAGTTTAATTCTTGACCCCGACCCTTGACCCCAGTCGCCGCCGGATTGGAACAAATCAACGCCAGAGCAAGCCGAGGCAAAAAAAGCGAGACGAGAATTTTGCTGGACGAGACGGTATGGTTCTAAAAGACGGTCGTGAACTTGTCATCGATCGTAGTTTTGATTGCATATTTATGATCAAATATTTCGGTTCAGCAGTTGTCGTGTGCTACAGTGATATATAAAACTTCCGTCCGGCCCCGGGGCCGCGCCTATCACAGTCTCGTGGGTTGATTTATTTTTTTTTTTTTTTTTATTCGTCAGGGTCTCTGCTGGCCGGCTCGCTCTCACGGCCCCCCCCCCAGCTTTCAGTTTGAACGGCGGCTTCACGGCGGTTTTGTATTTGCTCGTCGGGCGGGTTTTGTCGCCACAACTGCAGTTAACAATAGCATACGTCGTTGCTGCAGTTTGATTCGGTCGAGATTCGGTCGAGATTCGGTCGTGAAGTTTCCGCTTCTTGGTTTTTATTTTTTTTGCAATCACGACTTTTTATCTATTCACTGCTGGTGCCGGCCGTTCTTATCGTCCGTCCGTTGCCGCGGGTGTGTATTTTTTTTTGCGGGGGAGACAGGAGACCTCAGACAGACCGAGAGAGAGAGAGAGAGAGAGAGAGAGAGAGAGAAGGAGCAGAGCTGGGTTGTAAATCAACTGCAGTTATCAAATAAGGATATCAATGTCAGCTCCGGCTATTGCCGACCTGGTGGCTGCTGCTGATGCCGAACAGCGCAAAGCAGCAGCTGCCGGTGGAGCCATCGTTTCCGGCATCCAGTCATCACCATCGACACACCGCAACGCAGAGCTGCCGCGACCGTACAAATGTCCCATGTGCGATAAAGCGTTCCACCGTCTCGAGCACCAGACTCGTCACATCCGCACCCACACCGGCGAGAAACCGCATGCCTGCACGTTCCCGGGCTGTCAAAAACGGTTCTCGCGTTCGGACGAGTTGACGAGACACTCCCGGATCCATGTCAACCATTACCCTCGTCGGGCCTACAAATCGGCGGCCTCGTCGAATACCGCTTCTTCTTCTTCGACGTCGTCGACGCCGACGTCGACGCCGACGTCGACCCCGGCCGCTGCCTCGTCGACCACCGCCGCTGCTGCCCCGTCGTCGTCGACCACCACCACGACGTCGCCATCGCCGTCACCGGCGATCAAACCTGAACACGGTGATAACTTCATTCATCAGTCTGTACCGCTGATACATCAGCCAAGCTCGGCGACGCCGGCGGCGATGTCAAAGTCGGCAGTGGCGATGTCAAAGTCAGCACCGACGTCCAAGGTATCGTCGCCGAACGTGTCGCCGCCACTGATGCACGTCCAAATGTCTCCTGCTGCTAATGCTTCTGCGGGACTTCCCCAGTACTCGAGAACAGCAGCACCGAGCGGTACGGCGACGCCGACATTCAACATGTCGCCGTCAGCCAACGTGCCGCTGCCGTTCGACATGCACATGCTGGCGACGGCGGCGTCGCAGCAGCTCGAGCGCGAGAACAGCGTCCACTCCGCCCACTCCCACTCGTCGCTGTCGATCCTGTCTGCCGCCTCGGCATCCTCCGCGGCATCTTCGGCGTCCAATTCTCCCCAGCTCACTCATCATCTTCATCATCATCAGCAGCCGCCGATGCTATCGTTGCCGGCACCAGCGTCGTCGTCGTCGTCGGCCCCTCACCATCATCACCATCACCATCACCACCACCACCCACGCTTCCCAGGCCTTACTCCGTTAACACCATTCGCAAACTCGGGATCATCGTCATCAGCGCCGTCATCAGCGCCGTCGTCGGTGACGTCGACCCCGCAGGGCGCCGCCGGCGGTCTGACAAGACACTACGAGGACGACTACTACCAACGCCAGAACAAGCGGTCCCGACCGAACTCGCCGGTGTCGACAGCGCCGAGCTCGCCGACGTTCAGCAGCTCCGAGTCGCCGACACCGGACCACACGCCGCTGGTGACACCGGCACATTCGCCTCGTCTGCACCCGCGCGAGCTCGAGGCTCTGCAGGGCATGCATCTGCCGTCAATCAGGTCGCTCTCGCTACGACACATGCCGCCACCACTTGCCGCATTGGAGGTCGACGGCAGCAGTAGCAGCAACCAGCAAGGCCAGTCATCTTCGCAAGCGCAGTCGACGGCAAACTCTCAACCGCCGTCGCGGACCCAGTCAGGCTCGAATCTGCGCGGGCTGTTGCCGATCTCGGATATCCTGTTGTCGAACGAGAAACGGATCCTGCCGCCTCCCACGGGGTCGAATATTCGTGGCGTGTCGGTTGCCGATTTGATTATCGGTAATAATCCCCCGTCGTCGTCGAGTCATGGCCAGAGCCAAGGGTATGGCCAAGGTCAAGGTCAAGGTTACGGCCACGGCCAAGGACAAGGACAAGGACATTAGTTATAGTAGTTGATTGTTAGAATGTATTGTAGTTGGTTTATTTGGGAATCAATTGATTGTGATTTGTTTTTTGTTTAGTACTAATTCATGGGGTAATATATCAATGCGTCGACGTCGTACGGACAGTCGTACGAACAGTCGTACGAACAGTCGTACGAACAGTCGTACGAAAAGTCGTAATGACAGTCGTAGTCATTAGATTAGATGTAGGCAGTCGTACGGACTCGTGACGGACTCGTGACGGACTCGTGACGGACAGTCGTAGTGACATCAGCTGTATTGACGGAAGTTGTGTTGAGTTGGTGAGTTGGTGTGTTGGTGTGTTGGTGTGTTGGTGTGTTGAGTTGATGGGTAATTGTTTAGTACAATAGGATATAACATTTACATTAGACTATACACAATCGCCTCTTACGCACGCACCGATCTTTTCATGAAACAACCAACCAACGAAACGAAACCCAAGCACTCCAAAACACTTTATACAACCACAGATAAACAAACGACTGTACATAACTCAAACACAATCAAACCCCGACTACAACTCATCAGCAAAGAACATGAACGGGCCCTCGACGGCGATGTCGGAGTTGACATCCGACCCGTCCCGCCACCGGCCGAGAATGATCTTGGCGCCGGGAATGTATACCCCGTTGTACTCCCACTTTACATCTTCGTCGTCGTCGTCGTCGTCGTCGTCTTCCTCATTGGTTTCGTCATGGTTGCCAGGGCGGAGGGACGGATTGTAGTTGCGTCGGGCCAGGTCGTTGTTGCGAGCCCGGTGACGGTCGGCGTCGTCTTCGTGCAGGTAGGTCTTGCGCATGCTGAACCGGGCGAAGCCAGGCAACCCGTAGCAAGGCTCGAACGGCCGCAGCAGAGCGTGAGCAATGTATTCCTGCTTGTCGTGGCCGCGCAGGACGTAGCCGCACGGCCCGACCAGGTTCGCCGGCAGGTCCATCTCCATCACCTGCATCGAGTCGAACTGGTCCTGCATGCGCGACGACGGCAGCGCCGACACCGAGCTGGAGGCTGCCAGTGACGCCGATCGCCGCAGCAGGTCAAAGTCCCAGAACGCAAGGTAGCCGTACAGTCCGGTCCAGTGGCACGGGAAGTCGACCATCGACGTCGTCGTCGGGATCATACTCGACGTCAACGGTGACGAAGACGAAGGGGCCGGAAACATGTCGTCGGCGAGGTCAGAAGGCGGATTAAAGAACGGCGACAGGCCCTGACGCATCCACGATATCCGTTCCGCCTTCTGCACGAAAAACGAAATCAGACCCACCAGGACGTCGAATCTCGGCATCACGTTGTCGTCACAAAACAAGAACTCGTCCTGCCACGCTGAGTCGGGCAGTCTCCGGCGGGACGCCGCTGCTGCTGACGTGTTGGACGCAATCGCTGCTGCTCTCGGTCCCGTCGAGGACGAGGCGGCGGCAGCAGCAGCACCAGCAGCAGCAGCAGCAGAAGGGGACACCACATGGGTGAAGAGAGGGTACTGCGACGAGTCGTAGACGATCGCCTGTAGCTCACGGTGATGGAACGGGATGGAGGAGCAGGCAAGCCGGTGGCCAAAGATGAGCCGGAGCATGTCCATCCGCTGCTGGAGGATGTGGGCCGACGGCTTGAGGGTATATGCCGACGCCGGCGGCAGTCGTTCGAGATGCAGCGCCGGCAGCGTGCCCGGCAGCAGCTGGTCAAACACCACGGCCGAAAACAGCTGGGACCGGGCCAGGACGGTACAGTTGAGGCAGTCGTGCTGCTCCAGCAGCGTCACCGCCAGCCCGACGACTTCTTCCCGCACCCGGGCCCGGAACTGGGCTGACGCGTACTTTGACCGTGCCACGGGGCCGTTGTGGAGGAAGAACGACGCTCTTCGTTTGAATTCATCGTACGCTGCACATGTCGTCGATGATGAACATACCGAGAACGGTTTTTGTCCGCCTTGTCCGCCGCCGCCGCCGCCGCCTTGTCCGCCGTAGTCTGCCAGCTTGGTGGAACCAGCAGGCAAGTCTTGGTATTGTGATTGGTTCTGTTTGTGATACCAGACATCGACAGGAACCCTGTCGAACCAGAGATGCAGAAACCTTCGCCACAGCACGTCGGAGTGCAGCACCAGGTTGCGGGCTTGCTTGCACACCGCCGACACCTGCAGCACGTCGCAAGGCTCGACGAACGTCAACACCGACACCAGCACTTCCTCTGGCAGGTCTAGTAGCATGTTGATAAAGCCAGCGGGTCTGAATCAGTGCATATGTTCTGAGCGACGAAAAAAAAACCCACACAAACCACTGGTGGAGAACTGCCGGGCACAGATGGCTGGATGTCGCTCAACCAACGGGGATATATAAACCGGGCAGGCAGTGAAAACCGAAAACCGAAAACCGATGAAACGTGGGATACGTAACGTGAAGATGAGGATCAACGACAGACAATATACAATGAGATGCCAAAACTACCCACGTTCTCCTCTCTGGTGGGTTTTTTTTCCAACACCCGACCGACCGGGACTGTCCGAGCTCGGATCGGGGATTTCGAGAAACACTTCTTGGGAAGCACTCGACAAGATAGGCAACTCGGTTCACCGGGCGCTGCCGTCGTGGTTGTTGTTTTTTTTTTTGTTTTTTTGTTTTATACCCCCGGGTCAGCGCTATAATGATTTGATTACTAGCTGCCGCCAGGGCTAAGCAGGACGAGGCTTATCGGTTATCGCGGCGGCAAGACGTTGCCAAAGCATATATGGTTTTTTTTTTTTTCCCATAGCGCCCAGTAAGGGTCGGGGGCTAGGCTGGGGTCGGTAGCAGTGGACCCGAACCGTCATGGGGCATATGGGAGCGCGGCACGTTGCCAAGCCGGGTCAGGCTTGGTCGGCGGTGGCGAGCCAACCAAACCAACCAAACCGGCCGGGTCAGCTTTCCGGGCATGGCAGCTCAGTGCGATTAGACAACGAGAGAAGTGACGGTATTAGTTGTAGTCATCTAATAGCTACATGGGTTGCTATGGGTTGCTATGGGTTGCTATGGGTTGCTATGGGTTGCTATGGGTTGCTATAAGCCATGTATTACCATAGCCATGGCTATGGGTTACTATTGATATGTGCACCAGGATGCCAAATTGTCGTCTCGTTCGAGAGACCGGATCGGTTAGCCTAATCGAGTAAAAAACCCAGGGTTCGGCCAACCCCGAGCCAGTGCCAGTGCCAGTGCCAGTGCCAGTGCCAGTGCCAGTGCCAGTGCCAGTGC
>JAKTSU010000135.1:0-18859 GCA_030580395.1 Myxozyma nipponensis
TAATAATAATAATAATAATAATAATAATAATAATAATAATAATAATAATAATAACCACCAAGTTGAGTCTTCCACCCGCTGGTCCATCTAAATCGAACCTGGAGAGCAGAGCGCGATGTCACTGCCCGGCTTGGAATCTCTACATCTGCTGCGTGGAAGTCGTAAACCTTCTTATTACTACTGATAAAATGGCATACATATCTCTCACCCCTCCGTGACAGACTGTGACGGGGTAGACAATAGAAATAGAAATGAGGAGAACCCACTTGGGCACTACTGCTGCACTGATTGTCCCGTCGCCCAGTCCTGAAATGCAGACGAGATGACAAGACAGAGAGACAGACAGCCCGCGGGAAATGCCGGATGGGAAAAAAAACCCCTCAGCGGCGAGCCGCCCAAGACCCGAACGACACGACGAATCAATCGACACCTGTACCGTGCTGTTTGACGGTCGACGCACCCCACATTAGTACGTACGATACGTACAATACGTACACTGGCACCGAAACCAAACTGAGCAACATTGTTTCTTGGCCAGATGAGACGTCTGTGATTAGGCTGATTCAGCTGATTAGGATTGCTCCGATGCCTCCCCCCCCCCCCGGTCAGGTGAAACTGCTACTACGGCTCGGAAGCAGAATAGCACCGGTACGCCGCCGCCAGGATCATTAGAATGCAAAATGTTATTATTATTATTCATCCTCTTATTTAACGTCTATATGGAGCACAGAGGTATCACAGAGAGACGTAAAAAGTGTGCACGCTGATTACGCATGTTCCAGTTCAAGGTCCGGACAACGGGTACGACGTTCGCACGGGACTACAGCATGTCGCGGCGGCTCTGCACGATAAGTTTCATAACCGCCCTCATTGATCTGATTATGCCGTACAGCTCGAAACACGAGTAAAGTAATAGTCTGTCGACTCGCCACTAGAAGTTTAGTCCTGCTGCTGATTCTCGAGCTGGCCTCCATTGTCCCCCCCCACACGCCATCATACGAGACCCTTGGATCAATAGAACAGGGGTACAGCGGTGCTCGTACCAAATTATCACAGTTGCTGTGACAACAGCGACGCTGTTTACTTTGCGCGCTGCGAAATGGGTAGTTCACCATCAATTCACCATGGGGTTTGTGAACTCTCATTGTTCAAATGTTTGAATGGAAAAATCCAAGCAACAGCGACAAAAACGACCGTACTGTTAAATAATGGATAGACGGGGATCATATTTGTCGTCGCAACTGGCACTGATCAATGACAGACTGCAGCTCATCTACGACGACATCGGCGTGGCCGACCACGACCGCCTCGCCCGCGAACGACACCTGTACGCCGCGGTCGCCCAGGCTCTAGAGCAGATGGTCACCGACGTGACTACTGAGAAAGACGAGTTGCTGGCTTCATGCGTTGAACTGCGGGATCAGCTGCGGACCATGATGGCGGCTCTGAACGACGACAACGGCAGCACCGCTGAACACTGGGACGACGGCTACGATGTGATTCCAACTCCGTATCTGACAGCACACAGTATTCTACGACAAAAACATGAGGAGTCAAAGGGACTGTACGCTCAAAGATACGACAAAGCCACCAGGCTGTTCGCACAACTCAAGTCGTATGCGGTGGCAATCGCCGGATTCGACGTGCGGTCAGATCTGCTACTGCTCGACGCAGACTCGCTCACCCTCACCAACGCAAACATCGCCAGCCTGGAAGCTGAGGTCAATCGTGTGTCTGCTGAATACAATCGGCGGTCGACCATTGCCAGCGAACATGCTACCCAGATCGTCACCCTGTGGGCCCAGCTCGGTACTTCTCAGCACAGCATCGACCGTGCCATTCTCGAGTCGTGCCAAACCAAACCCGAGTCACTGGGACTGTCTAATTCTGATCTTGAGCGTTTAAGTATTAAACGTCAGGAGCTTCAGCTAGAGAAAGAAAGCCGGCTGGCGAGATTAACCGCCGCCAAGACTGCGGTGCAACATCTGTGGGCCAAACTGTCAGAAGACGAGTCCATAACCAAAGCGTTCGACCGAGCCAACAGAGGCATTGGGCTGTCGGTCATTGACGCTTATGAAACCGAACTTGCAAGATTGAACGAAAAGAAGCGCGACTATATGCACATCTTTATCCACGACGCCAGGCAGACTTTGCAAACCCTTTGGGACGCTTTGTACTTTTCCGAAGACGAGATGCTCGAGTTCACTCCCGCTTGGACTGACGTGTTTACCGATGCGTCGCTGGCTACTCACGAGGCAGAGATTGCTCGGCTGAACAACTTACTTATCGAGAGAAAACCGATTCTGGCGCTGATCGACGGCTATCGGGAACTGCAGCAGAACATTGCCGAACTGGAAGAATCCCAACAAGATGCGTCAAGATTGCTTGGCCGCGGCAAACGAGATCCTACGCGACTGTTGCGGGAGGAGCAGATGAGAAAGCGGATCGCCAAACGGAAGCCCAAGCTGATGTCTGATCTCCACGCCGCGCTCCACAGTTGGGAAGTCGAGCACGGACACCCGTTCATGGTAAACGGCGACCGATTCATTGATGTGCTCAAAGACGAAGAAGCCAATTTCAAGGCTATCAAAGCAGCATCTCGCAAGACCCCTGCTCGACCGACAGCGTCGTCTTTGTCCAAGTCTGTTTCCTCGACCTCGTCCACGTCTAGACCGGTGCCATCGCAAACTCGTAAAGAAGCAAAGACGCCGGCGAGTTCGATCCGGTGTCGGCCACTGCAAACTCGGGATGCCCACTTGCAGAACATATCATCTCCACCAAAGCAGCCGAACTTTGGTAGCAAACCTCAACCGAGTTCTTGTTCGAAATTTTTCACGCCTAGACCAGTTCCGTCTAAACCAGGAAGGGGATCACCGGCATCACTACGTCGTCATAATGTTTTTGCGTCGTCATCGACGGGGACACGTACGCTAAGTTCAGACAGCAGCGATGGGTTGAGCAATGGTGGTGGTGCTAGCCCGGTGCGGTCAAGAACAACGCCAGGCGTACGTTCTGTTTCTGCGTCGGCGGCGATGCATCTCAAGCCTAGCGATGAGTCCCTCAAGACGCCATCTGCTGCTACCCGGTCATATACGGCCCATGGAATGTATCAACGGGTGCCAATGCCCCAGCAACAGTCACATGGTAATGAACATCAACCGCTGGTTGTGGAAAAGAAGCAACGGTCAGGATTCACTCCTTCGGCAGCGGCGGCGGCGGTTGCTAAGGCGATGCCAGATCAGAAGGAGAACCAGGAGATGTTTTTGAGCAGAATTGATCAAATTCGGTCCGCAGAGTATCGTCATCATCATCAGCAGCAGCAGCCGACAGTGGTACAAGAAGACAGCGACGGCGAGTTTACAGATGACTACGACGACGAGTATGATTGCGGTGACGCGATCAAGGCCGTGACTTCAATACTGCAGCAAGCCAAGCTGTCGGGAACAGATGACTGCGACAGTGAGGAGAGTGAGGATTACGCTGAGAATTTGGATAGCGAGTTCAGTTTTATCAATCCCCATGCGGTTCAGCACTTGGTTGATATCAACTAAAAGAACAACAAAAAGAACAATTAAAAAAAGGGGAGAAGTCAGAGAGAGAGAGATGATTGTATTTTAATAGGGATGACTATTTTTTTATTCAGGGTTTGTTTTTATTTACGGTAATTAGCATGGTATTTATACCTGATCGTTAAACGTACCACGTAGTATTAAAGAGTCGACGCGCCGCGCCGCGCCGCGCATGCTTCACGACACCGCGTTACTTCCAAACCTCGAACAGTCCGTCCAAAAGTCATCGTTGGATTGCACCGAGAGGGAGAGCCGGCAGAATTGGAAAAAAAAACCACATACATGACGTCGTATCAGACTACGAGTGCGCCGACTCATTATAACGACGCGCCGTCGTTCCCGCTTGGGTTTGGACGTGGCAAGGCGAGTAGGAACACCAGCAGTAGGTCCTCGTCGCCGCCGCCATCAGCGCAAGGTGTGGGAGCGGGAAATGAAGATGGCACCGAGGAGAGCAGTGCGGACGCTGCAGGGGGAGAATTAGACGTGGATGAGGTCACGGCTGAGTCTGTGAGCGTGTTGCTGGAGCGATTGCTGTCAAGTCCTAGCACTGTAAGTTACATCTCCATGCGCAGGTTGATTGACGATGGATGCTAACGTGGGGGGGTTGGAAAGCTACCGGCACGAGAGTTGAGCCATTACAGTGTCAAGTTGCGAGCTACGGTTCCAAGTCTACCGTCAGCACATATCCACACGCTAGGCTCGATCCTGGTTAAGCTTACCAACGGCGATAGAGACGGCGCAAGACGCGACCTTGTTCAGTTCATGATGGTCGAGTCCGGCATCGCGTCGTGGGGCACCGGCTTGCGGAGAATTATCGATGGCGTCAGCGGAGTGCCGGACGTGGTTGATGGGGGCGGAGACGGAGGCGATTGTATCAGTCGGCCGGGAAGCCAAGGTAGTTGGGTTAACGTGTCGAGAGATAGTTACGAATAGATATGTAGATAATATTAACAAACATTTTGTCGCTCGCACTCGGGCTAGGCATCGTCGGCATCGTCGGCAACCGGTTCGTCAAACGCACCCTGAGGCACGTCGTACAATCTGATCATCGGTTTGTTGGGATCCTTGACCAGCACGTACTTGCCCTCGGGCAGGACCTTGCACATGTCAATGATCGACCGGGCAATGCCCCAACAGTTGTTGAGCGACAGGTTCATCTGGTTGGCAAATTCCTTGGGCTTGTATCCCACCACGCCGATGATGACATGCCGGGTCTTGTCCTTGGGGTTGGCCCTAGACACGAACCCGAGCTTCATCTGGTCGGCGTCGGCGAGGATCGACTGGACGGTCCATCGCGCGAGCTTGCACGAGTTGTTCTTCATCTCCGTGGCCACCACCGCACCGCGCTGGGACGAGAACTTGGAGCGCCAGTCGAGAGCACCGCCGGCGCCGGGAGCCCGGGTGTCGAACTCGTTCAACGCCTTGATCGTCAGCAGCGAATCCTCGCCGTGAGCGTTCTTCACGGCACCGTCGACCTCGGTCCGCACGATCAGGTTCAGCGGCTCGTCCTCGCCGGCGACCGACAGATCGAACTTGCGGTACCGGTACCCGCGCGACCCCAGCGGCTCCGTCTCCTCGTCCGGGTTGTAGAACGGATTCGGGTTGGCGAACGCGTGCTTGCCCTCCTTCTCGCGCACCGCCTGGTTGATGAAGTTCTGGTTGATGTACGTCGCCTCCAGCGCCAGCGACGACGGCGTGTTAATGCTGTTGCTAGCCGACCCGCCTTCCGACGCCTCCACGGGAGGCTCGGCAACGTTTTCGTTCACCGACACAAAGTCCAGCGGCCCGCCTTCACGCTTGTCGAAAAACAGCTTGTTGCCGTCGCGGGTGACCACGATGTCCCACGGGTACACCGAGCGCGGCGAGCACATGAGCATACTCAAGATCGAGTCGGTGACAAACACCGTGGCCTCGTCCCGGGCCGCCAGCTGCTGGATCACGGGGTCGTCCGACGTGGTAGGGTTGTACGACAGCATGTCGATCACCTGCAGCCGGCGCTCGGCCATGCCGGCCCGGTCGAACGTCCGGTCGTAGTAGTACGTGAACCCGTACGTCTCCACGTCGGTGCCCTCTTTGATATCCAGCGCCAGCTTCGACAGTCGCATGAAATCAATCTCCTCAAGCATCTTCCAATCAGCAGAAATGTTGACCGACGCGTCCCGTAATCGCTGAGGACGATCGTAGTCCTTCCATCCGAACCGACGGCCGCCGCCGCCGCCACCGCCACGTCCAGCGAAGCCACCACGGTCACCTCCGCCGCCACGTTGCCCAAAGCCACCTCGACTGTTGTTGTTACTGTTGTTGTTGTCGTTGTATCCGCCTCTCCCGTTAGATTGACCGCCGAACCGCTGGTATCCGCCGCCACCGCCTCGGTTGTTGGACTGAAACCCGCCACGGCCACCACGCTGGGCATATCCTCCACGGGAACGCAGCACCAACCCTCCACGGCCACCGGGTCCACCAAACGCTTGTCTCGGCTTGGCTGCTGCACGACTGGTGCTGTCCACGACAGAGAAACTCGATTCGTCCTCTTGATTCTGGAATTGGAAACTTGACACCGTGCTAGCACCGTATGCTTGATAAGGATCTAGACATGTTAATCTCCCCAATCACCAAAGCGAATTAAAAAAAAAAAAAAAAAAAAAAAAAAAAAGAAACAGAAGGATGCCTACCTCTGTGTCCACGTCCATAGTTCTGTCTGCCACCACGCTGATCCCGTCCAGTTTTTCCCGGATCTTGAGTCCAATCAGCAAGCTTGCCGATTATGTCGCCCTTGGAGAACGGAGCGTAAGGGGCACCGTCGAAACCATTGTTGCTGCCAGCTGAGCTCGGCGACGGACCCCAAGGAGCATCTGCGGGAGGCAGCTCAGGCAATGTGAATAACGGAGCCATCTTTCGTTATGCGTTCAGTCAAGCAATCGATTTTTTGCAAACCTGATCGTATATCACTGTTTATTGGACTCTCGATCCTGGCAAAGCGAAATGTTGAAAATTATTTTTTTGAGCCCTTGACCGGGTCGCACGAACCCTTAAACTTCCAAGGTGCTGGTACGGTCAGGTGACGTTCTGGAGGAGAGGGGGACCCTAATCCAATGATTGTCGCCAGGTGCTTTCAAGTAGACGACGACGACGACGACAAGAGTGGACATTTAGAGCAGATTTATGACATTTATGGAGGTTTGATGAGCTCAAATAGCTTTGAGTAGATCTTGGTTGGGCAAGGTTGGGCTGGGTTGATGAGCGCATTGCTCGTGCGACATACAATGGCATCTAAAAGGACCCAGTCGGGTCTTGGCCAGTTCATCATCACCAAACGGCCGGGTTTGAACACCGACCGGCCGGTGAAGAAAGTCAAGAGTGAGGGTATTATGGCCGACAGTGGTTTGGAGGCATTGCGTGATACGGTTGTGGTTGCTGAGGACGAAAACACCACGATCAGCACCACCGTGACCGAGACGGCAAAGGTGCTAGAGCAGAATGGCGATGACAAGGGAATAGTTTGGAACACTCATGAAGATACAGTGCTGCTGGGTGTGTACAGGCAGAATCTGCACAGACCGGTATCAAGCACCCACACCGGCACCCATCGGGTAGCGATTGCGGGATTCGATATCGACGGCACGGTGATCGGGACCAAATCAGGCTTCGCGTTCGCTCGAGACGAGAACGACTGGAAGTTTGCGTTTGGTGAGAAAACCACGTTGGAACGGATCAAGCGGTCGCTTGAGAACCAGCTCAAAACTGGTGACGACGCTCTGCTGGTGCTGTTTACGAATCAAGCCGGTGTCGCCTTGGTGTCCCGAGCCAAGACCACCAAGAAACCAAAGGACGAGAAAAAGACCCGGCTGTGGCAGTTCAAGGCGAAAATGGCTACGATGGTGGAACCGCTGGGAGTGCCGCTGTACATTGCTGCCGCGACCAACAAGGACAAGTACCGCAAACCTGACATTGGAATGTGGACTCTGGTCAAACTGGCTCACGAGCGGTACCTGGGGCATGGCATCGACGTGGTTCTCGATCGCGACAACTCATTTTTCGTAGGCGATGCCGCCGGTCGGAAAGGCGATCATTCGGATGCTGATAAAGCATTTGCCGCCAATCTCGGCATCCAGTTCTGGACTCCGGAGCAGTATTTCTACCCGCGCGATCACCGCGGTCACAAAACTGAGAACAGCTAAAAGAATCATGATAATTAATGATAAATAAACGATAGGATTTTAAAAAAAAATTTAGAATTAAATTGACTATCACTGAACCGCTAATGCCCGAGTCGCAATTCTCATCTGTCTTTCTGCCATCGCACAACCCGCTAGACACTGTTCATCGCTTGGAGTTATATACAATTATCGAACAACCTCTCGCTTCCCATGACAATTGGAAGACGAACCAGCATCATCCGGCTGCCCGATTTTTTTTTTTTTTTATTTCTCGCTTTCTGTTTCTCGCTTTCTGTTTTCCTTAGTTTAGTTGATTTCTTGCTTGGTTGGTTTTTTTTTTTTTTTTTTTTCTGGTTTAATTTGATTTTTTTTTTCGTTTACGCCTCAACAAGCTTCTTGACATCGGCCTCGACAGCTTCTGGGGTGGACATTGACGAGTATCGTTCAACAACGTTTCCTTCCTTGTCGATCAGGAACTTCTCAAAGTTCCATTTGATACCTTTGAATCCAAGGAACCCAGGCCTGGCGTATGGTTAGCACATAATTCCTATCACAGCGGGAGGGGAACAGAGATAAAGACATACTTCTTGGCTTTGAGATATTTGTAGACTGGGTCTGCATCGCTGCCGTTGACATCAACCTTCTTCATGATGGGGAACTATGCAAGAAAAAAAAAAAAAAAGGAAATAGGTTAGCTTGATGGTCCGGAGGATTGGGGAGTTCAAAAAATGACATCATACCGTGACACCGAAGTTGAGAGTGCAGAATGACGCAATCTCCTCATCAGAACCAGGCTCCTGACGACCTATGGACGAAAAAAAAAAGTTTCAGTTAGCAACTAGATCTGTGTCCATGTTTTAAAAAAGATTGTAGCATACCAAACTGGTTGCACGGGAACCCGAGAATGAGAAAGTCCTTGTCGGCGTAGGCCTTGTACAGCGCCTCGAGACCTTTGTATTGCTGTCCCAGTTAGCCCGCCCATGCTGGTCAAATAATTCCTAGCCACCGCTGGTGAGAGAGCATACCGGAGTGAAACCGCACCTGCAAAAAACACGTTAGCATTCAAGTCCACGCAACAAATAGAAACCCCCGGCGGCGACCGGGGGGGGGGGACGTACTTGGAAGCGACGTTGACAATAAGCACGACCTTGCCCTTGAGCTGGGCAAAGTCGTACGGCTGCGACTTGCCGTCGAGGGGCTTGAGGTCGTAGAACGATTCAGGAATGTTGTCGGACATGGTTTTAGACTGACGAAATTAATCCAGCTGCAGACGAACGACGTCGGAAATCGAAGTGGAACGGCAGTCCAGTGCTAGATATGCAACTGGTGGGCGGAGCCGGAAGGGAGGAAAAAATTTGGCCGTGCCCGTGCGTGTGTGGGTGACATGATTTTTAAGGATTTCCCTAGATGGTGGACGACGACGAACGGAGGAGGAGCAGGAAAAGCACTGCAGCGAGATTTAAGCTTCCCGAGCTTGCCCGTCGGTCGCAAACCCGAGCACACAGCAGGCGCTCAGGTTTGTATGGAATAACTGCCCGAGTTTTTGCGGGTGGCCAGAATGGCCCGCCCAGACGGAGATAAATTTTTTTTGCCAAGAAAACGACGCCGAATGTAAGCAAACTGACGACGACGACGTCGTCGTCGTCGTCGTCATTACGAGCGGCCCCGTACACCGGCCGACCGTCTCTCTACGTCTCCACGGCTCGTTGGGTCTGATTGCGCACACGGCTGCGAGAGCGGCGTTAATGATGATGACAATGATTTTGCCAATATGGCTCGGCGCAGAAGGAATCGCCGACCTCGGGTCCATGATGACTTTTGCTTGGTCCATTTCTTCCGTCTAAAAACGTCAGTCGGTAATCAGAACCGTCGTTAGTCATGGCGGCACGGCACGTCATCTCCCGTTGTGGAGCGAGCTAACGACCGTCAGAACAGGTCCCCCCCCCCGCGGGTCGATCACCTGGGGCTTGGCGCGGGAGCTGACGATGGCTAGTCAGTCAGCATTAGATGTTGCGTACAACAAAACATAACACAGCACTCGGCAGATGGTATAGCTTCCCGAGTGGGTTTACCGCCAATCATGCTACAATCTGCATAACCGGCGACCTCCGGTCCGGCCGCCGTTTATGCCCATATGGAATGCCAC
The DNA here is from genome assembly GCA_030580395.1 of Myxozyma nipponensis. NCBI lineage: Eukaryota > Fungi > Ascomycota > Lipomycetes > Lipomycetales > Lipomycetaceae > Myxozyma > Myxozyma nipponensis. The sequence continues at coordinate 9,873 of JAKTSU010000135.1, forward strand.
ATGGTGCCGTGTCATATCGCCGTCAGTCAGGGTCCCCCCCCCAAAGGGCCACATATGCCGGATAGATGGTCGCCACATGTCTCTTACCTTAACGGCAGCTGGAATGCGACAGGACCACCACATGGGCAGAAATATATATGACTTACAGTCCACGCCACATTAACACCATACAACAGCAAACTAACATCTAACCGAGCAACAACCAGTAGCGAGTTTACACAGCACACCCGGGGGGGGGGGGGGTTTTAGGTATGGTTGCTAATGCCGCTAATGCCAGCTAAAGAGCAAGAGAGGAAAGTAAAAAAAAACTAAACACCTAAAGCAGACAGATCTGCACTGGTCTGCCGTCTTCGGGCATTTTCTAAACAGCAACCTACTAAAGGTAAAAAAAAAGATTAGATAGAATGCTTTAAACGCCTTGACTAATGAGAACGACACCCTCGCGGTGCAACAGCGGTTCAAACCCCTTTACACCTTTACACTGGCACTTTTTTGCGCGCCCCGGAGAAACGATGATAAATGCCGATTAAGTAAGCCACTGCCGAGGAAAAGTTGTAGCCGGTGCAACATCATCATCCTGCTTGCGCACAGTCTCGGCCGTCCAGCATCGTTCGCAAGACACAGGCAGCCATGTCGGTGGTGATTATGACCGGCAATGTCGCCCACTGCGGCCAGAATGGCGCAGTCCGGTCGAGAGATCTGGCGGCAGACCTCGAGTCGCGGATAATGCTGTGGAAGACAGAGGACGACGGCAACAACAACAACAACAACAAGGCTGGAGTACTTGATGCTGCCACCGGCGTGGTGATTCCTGCCCATCGCCAGAACCCGTTGCTGGACGCAATTGCTGATAAATCTCGAGTAGACGTCACCGGTAAGCCGACGCGAAACAGTTCCGCAGTTGTCTCTGCCTGCTTACTGATTCACAAGTGAAACTGTTTCTGCCTCCGTCCAGCAGCAGGATACCGCGACCAGAGTTGACAGATGTGGTGGATTCAGCACTGACCCGGGTAAAAAACTGTATGCTTGGTTTCCACTCTGCTGTCCTGGTGCTCTCGTTCTCTGATATCGTGTTCCTCGACGAGGAGACTGGCAACGACGACGGCAACGACGACGGCAACGACGGCGAAGACGATAAACATGCCGCAGCAGTCGATATGGAACAAGTGTGCGAGCTGTATCTCAAGATTGTAAACAGTGCCCAGCAATACGGCATCACCAAAGTCGGCGTGTCCGAGTTCACTACCGCCAAACTGTCGGCCCTGATCGAGTACGCAAACCTACACTCGATACCGACCCCGGCCGTGAACCAGATCGATGTCCAGGACTGCTGCGTGTTGCCACCGAGTCTTATCAGCTTGGCCAAGCAGAACAACGTCAAGCTTCTGGCCCATAACGACTCTAGAGTCATGCTGTCACAATCCGATGTGGCTGACACCCTGGCGGTGCTCAAAGGTGCCCCGTTGACGGCCAACGAGCAAGGCTGGGTTTGCAATTCGCTGATAAAAACCACCGGGGTGGTGACTGATAGAGGAATCGTTGTCGGACTTGGCTGGGTGGCAGAGCTAGCCAAGGTTTGATCGTTGTCATTGTATTTTTTCTGTCATTCATAATTGCGGTCTGCCTTGGCTGTACAGAATCTAATCAGATGTAATTATAATAATGACGGCATTTATATAACGACGGCATTGATATAAAGACAGTAGTATATTACACATTACTAGCCCACCATGCTGCGCTTACGTCCTCGCAACCGGACCGCATCCAGTTTCTTCATTACCTCATGAGCCTTGATTTTGGACGCCTTGCCCGCACTATTGCACATTTCAACATACCCTTCTAGTAGCCATGCCACATATTCACTGCTGTGCTTCGGATGGGTGCTATTGAACGCGCGCTCAAGCACGTACAGGTCGACTGCCTTGTCCTCCGGCAACGCAGATACTTGGGCAAGCCCGAAATCAATAGCAACCGGTTCCACGCTCTCATCTAATCTAGATCCGGCTATCCCGGGCTCGTGTATCAGCAAATTCGATGTTGTCAGGTCACCGTGCACGGTATCCAACATGTGCAACCCGGCCACGCACGCTCCCACCGTCTTCATCTTCAGTTCAAACATGTCCTTGTACAGCGCGACTTTGTCCCCAGCCGCCTTGTCCAGCTCCTCCTCTGTGTCCCAAATAAACTGCTTCAAACTTCGACCTTGAATATTCTCCATCCAGATCAACCCCTGTTTGACATCGACTGCCACCAAATTCGGTACTCGGACACCGGCTACCAGAAGCCTGTTCAAGATCCTCGCCTCGGATAGAGTCCGGTGCTTGGTCAGCTGAGCATCCAGAGTCGCGTGTCTATAAGGCTTTGGCGGTCTGTATTTAATAATATAGCCTGCCTGGCTCTGGATATACCGAACCGTGCCGTTTGCCGTGAGGTCTGATGGTATATAAGGATGCTTGCTCGACAGATACACCAGCGCCTCTGCACCTTGTGAGATCAGCTTCGCGTCCAATGCGCTAGCCATAGGCTCTGGCAGCGATGGCATCTCCGCTTCGGCCATCTCTATTTCCTCGTATGCAAACTACGTATACCTCTTGCTCAAAACTGTTCAAAGCTGTTAAATTCTACAGTTGGGGAATCAATCCCTGCACACGAGACCCTTGAACTACCTACTGCCGATGATAGTGACGAATTAATAGCTTTATGTCCGCAATTAGTCAATTGGATTAGTACATTAAAACACGTTGGTATTTATCAACCCCAGCAGCACCACTCAGGCCGGAAGTTTTGAAAATTACTGGTCGAATAGCTCGGATCCTGGCGGGCGGGCGGGGGGGGCTCACTACGGCTGCGCAATCATCAGCTTTCAAAATTCAATCCGCGCACCGAACCCGTAGCCGTCGGTCGTTGTCAATACACCATCATCATCATCATCATCACATTCGGTCATCGATCGTGTCCATTGCAGCCCACCCAGATCCGATCAGACCTCGTCCTCTTGCTTATCCACCAGCCTTGTACGGTTTAGTTTTTCTTTTTTTTTTTTGGTTGAAGATTCTTGGACGCGTCTGCTTTTTTTAAATATCATTACTGAGATCGTCGAAAGCGTCGCAAATGCCCGCGTTCCACTCAAATCAAGAGGGCCTTGACGAGCTTTCGCCAGTGTCGCCCGATCCAGTTCCAGATTACTCGGAGGTGGATGACGAGCACACTGTGGCCCAGCCTGAACAAGTAGAGCCAGTGCCGGAGCCAGAGTCGGAGTCAGCTGCTCCTGTTTCCCCCGTTGTTGTTGTTGCAGCACCACCAGCAGGGAGTACTTCGCCTACAGTATCGTCGCATGTTCCCGAGCGAGTATCATCAATGACTGACGTGCTGAATTCGCCTGATGCCACACCGGTGTCTCCCAAAGCTGACAGGACTGCCGGGACTACGGTGCCTACCAGCGCCGTCGAACCAGCTCCGCTCGACAACGCGATCGAAGGCGATGACGATGAGATCCCTCCGCCTGCGCCTCCACGGCCTCTGTCGCCGTTCTCGAGCGCTCAAAAGACTTTGAATGAAGCATTTCCTACCATCGACAAGGTTGTCATCCGAGCTGTCCTGGTTGCTAGCGGTGGTCACCTGGATCCTGCGTTCAATGCCTTGCTCAGCATGTCTGATCCAGAGTTCAAGCCTGAAAAGCCACCCAGGCCGTCTGCCGACCGCCCGCCCGCCGCGCACAAGACAGAGGCCCAGAAGCAGCTTGAAGCCGACGAAGCGTACGCTAAGAAGCTAGCGGCCGAGCTTAACGGCGGTCAACCACAGCCCCGGACATCGTCGAGAAGAATGGCGGCGAGTGCGACTGCTCGCCGTGATGGTGGCCAGCATACCTCAGATGGTCGGCCACGGTACAGGCCAACGCCGTCATCCCAATATGGTGGGTATGATGGTGACGGCGCCCGTGCTGAAAAGGAGTACTCGTTTTTTGATGATGACCTTCCCGTCATTAAGGAAAATCTCACCAAAGGCTTCCAGGAGACCAGAAGCAAAGTCAACGAGTGGGTGGCCAATTTCAAAAAGAAACTTGACGGTGAGGACGACGATTACGATGGATCGAGTTACCATGGCGCGTCATCGCAGTCAGCTGGTTCGGGACGGGCGTACTCGTCCAGTTCGCGGCCGTCGACCTACAAGTACAAGATTGGACGCGAACACTCTTACGATAACGATCCGACCGAGCTCGACGGCAATTTCGCTCATCTGAATCTGGTCGACAATACGTCCCGGTCGTCGTCTGGTCGACCGTCGAACGGCGGTCCTGAATTGGCAAGACCTCACCCCCGGTCGGGAGTCACGCCAGCATTTTTGGAAGACGATGACGACTTGTACACCGCACCTCCGCCGTTGCCATCGCGAAGTTCAGTCGGGGTCGTGAAGGCCGCGACGACGACAACTTCGGCTTCACCGTCCCGGGGTGGTAGCAAATGGGAGCCGTTGAAGGCGGTCGAACCGACATCTGCTGATAATGACCCATTTTTCATCGGAGACAGTGACGACGAGACTGCGAATGAAGATTCGGGAAAGACAGTCCGGTTTGAGGAAAAAAAATAAATGATGCATACATGTTGCGGAAATGTTCCTACTACATTTTTATAGTTAGAGAAAAATTTATTTATTTCAACATATATGTACAATTAAACAGTCTTGTTGAGCAGATCTTCAGGAAGCGGTTTCTTGATGGCATCGGTCAACCTTACGAATGCGTCGTCAGGACCAGGCACAGGTCCCTTAACAAGAATCAGGTCATGCTCAGGTACGATCTTGACGATCTTGACGTTCTGGGTGGTCACGGTTTCGGCGCCCATGTGGCCGGCCATCTTCTTGAACGGCAAAACCCGACCGGGATCCTGGGACTGGCCGGTGGAACCTGCCGATCGGTGAGAGCGAGAAACACCGTGGGACGCCCGCAGGCCATGGAATCCGTGACGTTTCATCACACCCGCGAAACCTTTGCCCTTTGATACGCCGCGGATATCGATGTACTGCCCGACAACAAAATGCGACCCAGCAGTGATCTCGGTTCCAACCGGCAGCAGTCCTGACTCGTCCTTGACCTTGAACTCGGCCAGCTTTCGTTTCGGCGCGATGCCCTTGCGGGCAAGGTGGCCGAGCTCAGGCTTGGTCAGGTTCTTCGCATTCCTGGCGCCGGCACCGACCTGCACTCCGTAGTATCCCTCCTTGGCCGGAGTCATGGTGTGCACGACCTGGACGCGGTCGACGTGCAAGATCGTCACCGGCACATGGCCCCCGTTCTCGTCGTAGAGCTGCATCATGCCCTTTTTGATCGCCAGCACGCCCGGTCGCGACGGTAGCTGCTTCCGGTTTATGAACGACTCGAACGAGTTCAACAGCACCGGTAACGGTGTTTCTTCCCTCGTTAGTCGTCGGAAATTTGGATCTGGTGGTGCTATCGGAATCGTGCTCGAGATTGGCGACGTCAATTTCTCGTTGCTGTTGCTGTTGTCGCACCTTGGCTTCGTAGTACTTAACCACCGTGCACCACCGGTTGCTCCAGTTGCTGCTCCAGACGTCTTCAAACAAACTCGTTCGGCGGCCGTCGATGCTATACCGCAGCCTATTCTCGACAGCATTTTCATTGTTTAATTGCTTGTCTGATGAACGTGTCGTCGACGTTGGTTGGGCTCAAATGAAATGACCGAAGAATGAGTTGTCAAATGTCACGAAAATTTGGATTCCCAATTGTCCAACCGCGAATCTCGCGGGCTGCCGGCGGCGGTTTAACATCTCATCCTTCAACTAGCTCGCCGACAAATACAGCTACACCATCAGAAGCTCACCAAACAAAAATGATAAATAGCACATCTTACATTGCTCAGATACTGTCGAGATCGACACGGTCTCCGTTACGGCAGATTGCCGGCCGGAATCCCCCCCGCATCGCCGTCACCGGCTTCAGTTCCGTTCGGCAGTTGACCAACCAACCTGGGTCGCCTTTGTCCATGCCAAAGGCTGAAAAGCCAAAATTTCAAGTATCTATTGATCGTGATCTTCCTGGTAAGGTGCAGAATGTTTTTTTTTTTGACAGAGACGGTTCGGCTAATGTTCAGATGTCGAAGGTCGACGACCGCGGCTGATAGCGTACTATACGGTGTTTCTCAGTGTCATGGGAGCGGTCGCGCTAGGATTTTTCAACTACGAACGACAGCAGTCGCCAATTGTGCTATCGACGATGTATTCGGTGCGCCGGTCGCCGGCGGCCAGAGACGTCCTTGGTGCCAATATCCGGTTCCGCGATAGCATGCCGTGGATCTGGGGGTCGCTTGATTTCTTACACGGCGACGTGGACATTTCATATGCGGTTGTCGGGTCCAAGCGGGTCCCGGCGACATTGCATTTCAGAAGCATCAGACGCGGCAGAGGCGAACCGTTCGAGGTTGTCGACTGGGAATTGACTACTGACACCGGCGCCCGGGTTGATCTGCTCGAAGCCGACGAGCGGCCGCAGATTTCCTACGAAGACAACGATTCGTTGCTGGGAAAATAAGGCTTGAGGCATATATACATATTCGGTCATTTAACCCTTTTGTAAATAGTGATTGCATTAACCTAAAACGCTCAACTCATAAGCATGTTGACTGCCCACGGGACTGACAGTGTCCGCAAATCAGTATACATCTGACCAGTTCCGACAAACAGGACAGGGATCCCGGTAGAATACGTCATGTTGACCATGCTTCCAATCATGTCACCGACGGTATCGCATTTTGAAATCAAGAAAAAGTCAAGGTTGCGGTTGGCACCGAACGCGGCGTTGAAGTTGCGGGCTTGCTGGACCGAGTCAGTGCCCACCAGCGCTTCACCCACCATCACAATCTTGTCCGGGTTAGCATACTTGGCGAACTTCTCCAGGGACGACATCAACCGGGAATCGTTGTGACGACGGCCGGCAGTGTCGATCAGGACGACATCGAACCCGTGCTCGCCAGCGTACGCGATCGCGTCCCGAGCAACCACGGCGGCGTCTTTGGAATAGCCCTTTTCGTAGAGCTCGATGTCGCCGCCCTCACGCTCAGTCAGCTTGCGCAGATTGTTGGCATGGACTCGAAGCTGCTCGACAGCACCGGATCGGAACGTATCGCAGGCTGCAATCAGCAGCCGCATGTCGTTCTGCAGTAGCCAAAACGCAATCTTCGACAGATTCGTAGACTTGCCCACGCCGTTCACGCCAACCACCGAAATCACGTACGGTCTCTTCGACGACTTGCTCGACTTGGCAGCTTGAATCTCATGCAGCAGATCAACCGAGGTAGACGGTGTCAGGATCTTGCGCAGCGCATCCTCCATCGCCGCTCGAACAGTAGCCTCGACCGACGTGAAACTGGCAGTCTTGGTGCCAGACAGACTCTTACTGACAACCTCACACAGATATTGAGCAACTTCTGGCGCGACGTTCTTTCTCATCAGATGATCTTTCATTCCAACCAATGCTTTGTCCAGGTCTTGTTCCGTGAGAACCTTACTGCCGATAAGATTCCGGAACAGGCCAAATCCAGAAGAGATGGCTAAACTTTTACCAGCACCTGGGTTATCCTGCTTTGCCAAGATCGAATTGATCTCCGAAGACAGATCCTTGAGAACAAAATCGCCTGACTTGGTCTTGGAACCCCAACTCTTGATTGCCGCCTCATCATCAATCTGTCGATTTGACGAAGACGCATCATTACTGTTGCCATCACCAGACGACGAGAAATCCAGCGGCTTTCCGTCGTCTTCGATCGCAAGCCCGTCGGCATCCCATTTTCTCAACTTCTTGCCACCACCTCCTCCTCGCTTGTTTGCAGTATCATCTCCAGCAGTACCAGCCGACTGCTTGCTACCGGAGATTTTACTCTTGGGGCCTTTCCCTCTCCGGCCGCCTACTTTTGCAACCGCAGACAAACCTTTTGGAGTACCGTTCGTAGCAGAAATTTTCTCCGCAGGTGCCTCAGACTCGGCCACTGCCGTTAACACTGGCGCGTCGTCGTCGTCGTCGTCGTCGTCGTCGTCGGGCTCCGGTATGGCAGTCGAGGCGCGGGTGGCGCTACTGCCGTTTGTCTTCTCGAGTTCTGCATATCTGATGGCGAAATAGTCGTTAAATTCGCACACAGGCAATCGCTCGCCATCTTTTATCTTCAGTTCGTCGGCGTAGAGGGTGGTAAACAGCTTTTTGACACTGGAAAGTAGCTCGTCGATAAACGTGATCTGGAGCAATGACTGATAAACTGCCTATATCCTTGATTAGCTACCGCTAGCTGAAAAAAAAATACCCCCGGGGGAGGGGCCCGCGACTGCTTACAACAATGATGATCCCAAGGTCATTGGCAGTCGTCCATTTAACAGTATATCTGTCTTTGGTCAACGACGCACCGTCACCTCCCGACTTTGAGTTGGTCTTGTCTTCGATGAAGATGTCCGACACGAGGCCGTCGAGCACTGCCGCCGACACCGGCTGAAGCGCCTTCTGCCAGAGCACAATTCCGCCGGTGGTGAAAATGCTGAAGTGCTCAATCATTCTCGAGCGTATATCCAGAAATTTCACACCAGATCTAACGCATATGGCTCTCTAAGTATCGACTTGCATGGTGGGCTGGCTTGCAGTAGGTGGTTCCTTCCGTCGCCACCTCTACACGAAACCCTTACACTGGCGGAGCTGGTGGATTGGATGGATTTGGATAATGGAGAGAGAGAGAGCACAGCGCGCAAGAGTTGAACACGATTCTAGTTGGACAACCGGGACGGATTAGCGGAATTTCGGTCATTCTGCTGTTATACCTGGGCTGCTTAGAGGGACAGGTTTTGATTTGTGTGATCGTGTGTGTGTGTGTGTGTCAGCGTGCGCCGGCTATAGTTTCATACAGCGATAGGTATCGTGTGTTATCCATCACTGCCATGTCGTCTCTGCCAAAGCGGATTATCAAGGTAAGGTTGCGTGACGGTGAATAGCTAAAGAT
>JAKTSU010000136.1:0-17411 GCA_030580395.1 Myxozyma nipponensis
CCCCCCCCCCCCCCCCCCCCCCCCCCCCCCCCCCCCCCCCCCCCCCCCCACACACACACAACTGCGCGAGCACCGGTATTCTTCTGCAATCGGAAACATCGTGCTGACCCGACCGGGCCTCGCTGGCTCTTGCTTCCAGAAATTCCTGGCTCCGAATTGGAGTTCAATCCTGAACGACTTGCCTTGTTTGCCCCCCCATGTTGCTCTCCAGACACAAAACCATAAAAAAAAAAACACGAAAAACAAAATCAAGGTACTCGTACCGGGGCATGCAAATCTTGTTACTAAAGCCTTACATAAGCGGAGTATTTACCCTAACCTCCGAGAGAGGAGGACTCAGCCCCTTGGCTTTTTTTTTTTTTTTTTTGGTTTTTGTTGTTATTCTCGGTCTTGTTCTTGTTCGTTTTTCTTCGGCAGCAGCACTAAATAGCAAACACACGCACAACAAATCGTGGTGCTTATTAACCGACGTGTTCTCGTATCCTGGACCGGCTCCCATGTCATCATCAAATGTCAAACATCAGCAGCAGCAGCAGCAGACGCCGCCGCCGCCCGAGGCCGCTCGCACCCGCCGCCGGCACCCCCAGCTAATATAAAAGAATCTCATAAAACCCTGCGGATCCCCTCCGTGACCGGGTCGCGCAAACCACGCACACGTGAGCTTCTGAGGTGTTCGTACAATCTATCGGGACGAGACCCTATAACCCTTGGCTGAACTTAGGCAGGGTAACTCAGCAGCACAAACGCGCTGCTGCTTCCGTCCGTCGCCAGCGGGGGGTACCTTTTGCCGACCAGCAGGAATTTAATATTATCGAACGAGCAAACTGGCTGCATGGCTATGCTAATCTAGACCCGGGGTTACAGTGTTTTTCGCGTTTGGTTTTTTTTTTTTTTTTTTTTTTGCTTTTTTTGTTTGTTTTGGAAAGCAATTGTTGTGCGCAAAGACTGCTGCTGCTGCGGTCATGTCTAGGTGAGTTTGTGTCACGCGCCGGGACGGGCGCGTGTGCTTGCTGGGAAGATCCGTCCAAAGTGTGCTAACACCCCATGGCCAGGCTCGATCGGCTCGTATCGCTGCTCGACACCGGATCAACCCAGCTGGTGCGCAACACTGCCGCAGATCAAATTGCCGATCTCCAGAAGGCCCATCCTGATGAGCTGTTCAATCTGCTCGGCCGGGTGTTCCCCTACCTGCGATCGCCAAAGTGGGATACCCGGATCGCTGCCGTTCGGGCCATCGCCGGCATAGTCGACAACGCTCCCCAGTGGGACCCAAACAGAGACGACCAGACTCACAACGGGACCGAATCAGGACACGAAGATGGCGTCAAACAAGAAAATGGAAACCTAAAAGAAGAAGAAGAAGAAGAAGTCGCATTCGACGACAATTTCCTGGTCAAGACCGAAGCCGACCACCACAATGACCGGCCTAGTTTGAAACGCGAATCATCCTCGTTTTACCCGCCACTGCCAGAGTCGTTTGTCAAAACCGAGGACGATGTGAAGCCCGGTGCATCGTCGGCACATGCTGTCAAAGATGACACTCCTGACGAAGACGATCTGCTGAAATTTGCCTCGTTTGATATTTTCATGGTACTCAAGTACGGCAAAAAGCTTCTCGGCAGTGGTGGCAAAGAATATGATTTTTCGCTGGCTGACTTGGACCCTGCCGATCGAATCGCGCTCCAGAAACGCAACGTTACTGCCAGACTTGGACTCGGCGGCGAATATCTCGAAGACGAAATCGTGACTGCCAACGATTTCGCTCTCATGACTCCCAGGACTCCTGGAGTTCCCCACACCCCGGCGCCACCAAAAACTCCCGATTCTGCAGCATCTGCAGCAGCAGCTGCTGCTGCTGCCGATGACAACTCAAAGCTGAGCGCTCGTGTTCGAGCAATGGCTAAACGCAAGGCCCGCGCGGATGCGAAAACCCAAAGTAACAAGTAAGCTGAACCTCCCCCTTTCCTGGTGTTGTCTTTCTAATCGAGTCAGAATCCGCTCTGTCGACCTATCATCCAGCAGCGCTTCGAGAAAGATTTCAGCTACTGATACCGGTGACTTTACAGCGCCTACTCAAGGTAAGTTTTTACCATCAATTTGAGAACAAAAAAACTTCTCTAACCCCTCTCGCCATCATTAGCGCAAGACTATTTCTCAGTCACTCCCCAGGCACAGTCTGATAGGATCGTAGTTGAACACAAGGTTGCCCCTAATCCCGCCAGTACGATTCAGAACGACGCTTCCGGCCTGGTGTGGCCGTTTGAAGGCATTTGCGAGTTACTCATGGTCGATTTGTTTGACGAGTCTTGGGAGACCAGGCACGGAGCCGCTTGTGGACTGCGGGAAATTATCCGTGCTCATGGTGCTGGCGCCGGACGTATCGTCGGCAAAACTCGCAAAGAAAACGACGAGATCAACATGGCGTGGCTAGAAGATCTGGCCTGCCGGCTCTGCTGCATTTTCGCTTTGGACAGGTTTGGTGATTATGTTTCAGACCAGGTCGTTGCTCCCATCAGAGAGTCGTCGGCTCAGACAATGGGCGCACTACTACTGCATCTCAACAAACGTACGACACTGGAAGTGTTCAAGGTCTTCCACCAGCTGGTCATGCAAAATGGAGCCAAGTTTCCCGTTTGGGAAGCATGCCACGGTGGAATGTTAGGTTTGCGTTACCTCGTTGCCGTCCGCCGCGACATTCTGTTTGACAAGAATTATGGCAGCCGGTTGCTCGATTATGTGGTCGAGTGCGTGATTCATGGTCTCGACGAGTCAGATGACGATGTAAGAGCAGTGTCAGCGGCTACCCTAGTTCCTATCTCGTCCGAATTTGTTGCTCTCCGGCCCGAATCTGTCGGCAGACTGATTGACGTTGTTTGGGAATGCCTGGCTGATCTGAAGGATGATTTGAGCGCCAGCACCGGCAGCGTTATGGATCTGCTAGCCAAACTGTGCTCGTTCCCAGAAGTTTTGGAACAAATGAAAGTCAACGCGGTTCATAATCAACTCATGTCGTTCGAAATGCTGGTCCCGAGACTATATCCGTTTCTGCGGCATTCCATCACGAGCGTGCGTACTGCCGTACTGCGAGCTTTGCTAACATTTTTGTCCCTCGAAGCTGACAGTGCCAAAGAGTGGGCGGACGGACGAGCGCTGAGACTTGTGTTTCAAAATCTTTTGGTCGAACGCAATGAAACCGTGCTTAATCTGTCGTTAGAGGTTTTCAAAGCATTGGCGGCAAAGCTTAACAGCATCAGCGAGTCCAAATTTGCCGAAGAGTTTAGCGCCCACGTGGCACCGCTGATGACACTGTTGATGACACCGCTGGGCATCAATCGCATAACGTATCCCATGGACGCATCTCTATTCATGCGCCCGTCTGGCGCTATGTTCACTGCACCTAATACGGTACCACACCATAACAACACCAACACGTTGACTGTTGAACGACCGGTCAAACGCCGGCGAAAATCGGAAAAGACTGCCGTCGAGGAAGCTATTATATCGTCCCACAACGTTGACGCACCGGTGTTTTTGGGCGATATCGCGCTGGTCGGTCTGGATGTGTTTATGAAGATGAAAATCGCCGGCGCTTGTGCAATGGGCTACGCCATGAGCTTATGGCCGTTAGACAACGTGCGCACGTTTCAAGACCTGGTCAACCCGTACATCAGCGCCGACTGCCACATATCCACGTCGCGGCTTATTGCGGCCATAATTCTCGAGGAATATGGTTTAAACTCCAAGACTCAGTCTACGCTTAAATCGTTTTTTGAGCAAGAGCTGTCTAACCACATCAACACCGCATCTCCTGCTACAAAGTACAGCGATCTCACGCCGTACCTTAAGGTGGTCCGATTGCAGTCGCAAGCTCTGCTGACCGTGTTTGCTGATGTCGGCAAAGTTCACGCCCACAAGCTACCACGATTGGCAATCGTCGTGCAAGGAGAGCCGGATGCCGGACCAGATGCATTTAGTATGGAGGATGCTGAGCGGCTACTGAATCACGACTATGAGCGGCTTCGTAAGAGCATGCAAGGCACATACCGGGTCGTGGCTGCCGGCGCTCTGACGCAGGCCCGTGCGATCCTGCAGACTGCGATCGATGACGCCAAGGAAGCCGTGGAACTACGCCAGGTGCGCATCATGGCTGCATTCGCGGCAGCTTATATCTCAATCTCAGCCGGCCTTCCCAAGAAGCTGAACCCGGTGATCCGCAGTCTGATGGACTCGGTGAAGGCGGAGGAAAACCTGGACTTGCAACATCGGTCGGCGCTGTCGGTCGCTCACTTGGTCCGGTTATGTACTGATGCGGGCAAAACCGGTGCTTCGGACAAAATGATCAAGAACCTGTGTGCGTTTCTCTGTGTTGACACTTCCGAGGTCCCCGAATTCCACCATAACCAAGCATTTGAAGATCTGATGTTGTCTTTGCGCAAGGAGGAAGACCGGCGGGATCATAAAGATGTTATTGGATACGAGCGGGAAGTCAATCATGCAAGAATCAAGCGGCGCGGTGCGCTATTTGCGTTGGAAAGTCTGTCACAGTTGTTCGGCGCTGAACTGTTCACCAAGGTGGCTAAGCTCAAGAACTGTATGCTGGACCCGCTGAACGTGCTGAAGCAGCAGCCACTACCAGATGCGATTCTTCAGCCTGATTCTACTATGGGACAAGAGATTGTCGACGGACTATCCGTCATAAGAGCACTGCTGCCAAGCATGCACGAAGAGCTCTATTCGTTGTTTGAGGAGTACTTTGACTTGATCCTGGTGGCGTTAGAGTCCCGGTTTTCGGTTCTCAGGTATGCTGCTGCCAAGTGTTTTGCTGCCATTTGCAGTGTCATGAAAGTCAAAGGCATGACGTTCCTGATCGAACGAATCATGCCGGCGTTCAACAATGCGTTGGATTTGCGGTGCCGTCAAGGCGCGGTTGAGTGTGTATACCACCTTGTTCACGCAATGGAGGTTGATATTTTGCCATACGTGGTATTTCTGGTGGTGCCGATTCTCGGCAGAATGAGCGATTCGGATAACGACATCAGATTACTGGCTACTACCACGTTTGCCGCGTTGATCAAACTTGTACCGTTAGAGGTGAGTTGTGTGGTTGCCAAGTTGTCTAATCAGAGCTGGGACTAACTCAATCGATAGGCTGGTATCCCTGATCCACCAGGGTTGTCTCCGGCATTGCTGGAAGGGCGTGACCGCGAACGCAAGTTCATCTCGCAGATGTTGGATACAAGCAAGGTTGAGGATTTCCCACTTCCGGTAGCCATCAAAGCCGACCTTCGCAAGTACCAGCAGGAGGGCGTAAACTGGCTGGCGTTTTTGAACAGGTACCATCTGCACGGCATTCTCTGCGACGACATGGGACTCGGCAAGACTCTACAAACCATCTGCATTGTTGCTAGTGATCACCACCTGCGGGCACAAGAGCACGCAAACACGGGATCAATCGAAACCCGGAAGCTACCGTCGTTGATTGTGTGTCCGCCCACGTTGACCGGTCATTGGGAGTTCGAACTGGCAAATTATGCGCCGTTCTTGAAGGTTGTTGCCTACGTGGGAAATCCCACGCAACGATCCCGAGTAGCGTCGCAGTTTGCCGAGGCGGATGTTGTTGTGACATCGTACGACATCTGCCGTAACGATTCAGACGTGGTGGCTTCGCAAAACTGGAACTACTGTGTATTGGACGAAGGGCATATTATCAAGAACGGGTCGTCGAAGCTGACGAAATCAGTGAAACTACTCAGTGCCGAGCACCGGCTAATTCTGTCTGGCACGCCAATCCAGAACAACGTTCTTGAGCTGTGGTCGTTGTTTGATTTTCTTATGCCCGGTTTCCTCGGCACGGAGAAGATCTTCAACGAGCGGTTTGCCAAACCGATCGCGCAAAGTCGGAATAGCAAGTCGTCGTCTAAAGAACAAGAAGCGGGCGCGCTTGCGCTTGAGGCTTTGCACAAACAGGTATTGCCATTTTTGCTCCGGCGGTTGAAGGAGGACGTGCTGGCGGACCTGCCACCGAAGATTATCCAGGATTACTACTGCGAGCTCAGTGATTTGCAGAAACAGCTGTACGACGATTTCACCAAACAGCAAAGAACCACGGTGGAGTCTGAAGTCGTCACCGGCGGGAAGGAAAACAAGCAGCACATTTTCCAAGCCCTACAGTACATGCGCAAGCTGTGTGACCACCCGTCGCTAGTACTCAACGCCAAGCATCCCCGACTGCACGCGATTCAGACCCAGCTGGTGAATCAGGGCCGGTCCGTCGACGACATTTCGAATGCGCCCAAGCTGACGGCGTTGCACTCGCTGCTACTTGAATGTGGAATTTCTGGCTCGTCAGTTGGCGGCGTGAGCAATGGCAGACATGGCGGCGGCGGCGGCGGCGGCGGCGAAGATATGAGCCTGACCAGCAGCGGCGACGTGATTTCGCAGCACCGGGCGCTGATTTTTTTCCAACTAAAGGAAATGCTTGACCTGGTGGAGTCATCGGTGTTCAAAAAATTGCTTCCAGGGGTCAGCTACATGCGGCTGGATGGATCAGTGGATGCGCGCAAACGGCAGGAAATCGTGCAGACGTTCAACGCCGACCCGTCGATCGACGTGCTGCTGCTGACGACACACGTCGGCGGACTGGGTCTGAACTTGACGGGAGCCGATACGGTGATCTTTGTCGAGCACGACTGGAACCCGATGAAGGACTTGCAAGCCATGGACCGGGCGCACCGGATCGGTCAGAAGAAAGTCGTGAACGTGTACCGGCTCATCACCCGGAACACGATCGAGGAGAAGATCATGGGGTTGCAACGGTTCAAGATGAACATCGCCAACACCATCGTCAATCAGCAGAACTCGGGACTGGCGACAATGGACACCGACCAGATCCTGGACCTGTTCAACATTTCCGACAGCGCTGCCGGCACTAGCTCCGGAACCCGAGGTGCTGCTGCTGTTGGTGCCGACGAGAACGGTGGTGTCGATGAGCAAGGCAACGTGATCAAGAAGGGAGACACCAGTGCGATGCACGGCTTGGCTGAGCTTTGGGACGAAAAGGAGTACGAGGAAGAGTATAACCTGGATGCGTTTATCCAGTCACTTCGGTGATACACGGTTTTTTGTTGTGTAAATGTATATATAATTTATTTGACACAATCATTATTAGACACTTTGACGAATGCGCATACCCGAAATAACAGATACGACTAACCACTAAACTAATACTGAAGAAAAAACTCCACTCTCCTCCCGAATCCTTTGACTACCCATGTATAATGATATCCGAATGAAAAACACACATAAACGCTAAATCTCTCAACCCACAGACAGGGTAGATCGCCAGCAAAAAAAGTACTACTCAATGTCGTCCATATCCTCGTCCTCGTCCTCCATGTCGTCCTCATCGGTGCCAGGTCGTGCTCGTCGTCGCGACGCAGGGGTCCCGATTGGTGGCTGGGCCTGATGATGAGGTTGAAGAGGCAAATTTCGAGCGAACGGGGGTAGCAGTTGTTGTTGGGCAGCGGCAAGGAACGCGGCATGCACCTGTTGCAGATGAGCTGTATCGTTAGCTTCATTACTCATCATTCAATATTCATTATCCACAGCTTGACTAACCTCCGTGATTTTGCCGCACGTCATACATTTCCTGCAACTCCTGTTCCAGCGGTGTCTGGAGCGCACCGGCACCGGCACCGGCACCGTCGGCGGGACCAACCGGCCCAACACCAGCCATGGTGATCATGCCTCCACCCTCAATCATGTACCGGTATTGGTACCTGGCCATTAACTCTAGTGCACTGTACAGTTCCCGCACGCCGCCACCGCTAAACACGCAAAACACCGCCTGCTGGTGCTGGTTGAATTCAGGTGGCGGCGCCCGACAGTACCGGGTCAGATCCGGTCTCATGAACGCCGGCACTCCCGTCAGACTGAGATGCGTCAGCCGGGGACACTTGGTCAGCAGTTCGTGAATGGCTGGAATCGTCAGGTTCGCACAGTACGACAGGTGCACCCGCTCGAGCGAGTTCTCCGCCAGCGCAGGCACCGCCGGCGCCCGACCGTTGCCCGGGTTCGCCAGCAGCTGTCGTCGGGACGCTAGTGCCTGGATGGCGCGATCGGTAATGTTATGGCACTTGACAAGTCCTATGCGCCGCAGTTTGGGCAGCATCGCCAGTTCAAACACCGCGTCGTCGGTCAGCTGCACGCAGCACGCCAGATCAATGTATCTTATCCGCGAGCAATGGCGAACAAGCTGCCGCACGCCGGTGTCGGTAACGAGTGAGCAATGGCCTAGATGCAAATAGTGCAGCGACCGTCCCAGCTTGCAGATGTGAATCAGACTGGCATCAGTGAGATCCGAACACTTGGCCAGGACCAGGTTACGCAGTCGCGGCGCAAGCCCGACTATCCGCTGCACGCTCTGGTCGCTGAGCTCGACACACGCGGTTAAATCAAGCAGCCGCAATGAGTCAAACTGGGTGCTGCCGTCCAGGTGGAACGATGAAAACGCGTCGTTGGTAATCTCACGATTCAAGCCTACTCTGAACTCGCGTAGAAACGGCAGCCTGATTAACGCATTCACGACCGACGCGTCTCTGATCTCGACGCAACCATGCACGTCAAGCTCCATCAGGTTCGGACAATTTTTGGTGATGACGTCGATACTGCGACCGGAAATCTTGACACAGTCCAATAGTTTGAGCCGGCGCAACGCTTTGCAGGCCAGTCCGATCTCAACCAAGCCGTGGTCGGAAACATTAGCGCAGCCAGTAATGTTGAGTCCCTGCAGTTTGTGGCAGCTGCGCGCGATTCCAATCACCGTCTCGTCGGTGATGTTCTTGACGTTTGAGATATCAATCCCCGTCAGGTGGGGATTACTTTGAGCCAGCACCGTCAAGCTTGCGTCGGTAATTTTCTTGCAGTTAGGCAGAGTCAGCCGCTCGAGCTGGTCACAGGCCTGGCCGATGATGATCAGATTGTGATCGTTAAGGTGCTCGCCGACGGCACTTAGATTTAGCTTCTTGATAAGCCTGCCGTAGGGGAACGCCTGCTGGTTTACTGGAATCCGTAGAGTCCTGACGAATTTGATGAACACTGACACGTCTTTGATATTCGGCCGATACCACAGGGTCTCGACCGCACATCTCGCCCACGATTTGCACACCATGGTGGCCGATCTGATATCGTCGGTGGAATCGAGACACGATAAGATCTCGAGAACAAGTTCGGCCGGCAGCGAGTCAGCATAGCCACGCGGACGCACTACCAGGCTGCTGCTGCTGCTCTCACTGGCTAATATCGACATCATGCCGTACGCCGACGAGTTGATCAGGCTGCTGCTGGTGGGCTCGTCGTCAATATCTGCCGCCGTGTCCTCGTCCTCCTCGTCATAGTCGTCTTCAGGCGAGTCCGATAGTTGCTGAGGCGTAGTGTATGCTGATGAACTAGGCGATGGTGACACAAACTGGCCGGCGGCCAGCACGCCGGTGGCTAACCCGACCTGGGCAGGCTGCTGCTGCCTCGACGGCGGCCGTGCGACTCCACGAACCGTTAATTCTTGCTCCACGACCATGCTATCTGGGTCCTCATTAATCCTGGAGGCCATCTTGACGAAAAAAAAAGGCTTTTCTTTTTCTTTTGAGCAGAAGTGAAGAGCCAGGAATCTGACAAATGTCCAGATCAATTGCTATGGATCCGGCCTTGAACTCTCGACACACTCCTGTCCTGATTTAATATGATTTGAAGCCCAGTCAAAATTCTCTGCATGTATCGTAGGCGCAGAGATACTCTGTAGTAGAGAACACAATATCTGCAACACAATCTAACCTGGTTTTATCCGCTGGTTAGTGTGTCCCACCCGCTGGCCTGATGTCGATGCCGTCCGCCCGCTTGTCGAAAGAGGTTTTGTGTGTTTGTTGGTGCCGGTTGGTTTGGCTTCGGTCGGGGGGGGGGGGTTACCCGGCGCGTTATCGAGGCCCGACTCGCTCGACGACGGTCATCGTCATCATCATCACCATCGTCCGACAAGGCCAGATGAGTTCACAGCAACAAAGTGTAGAGGTGCTGAACAGTGTGAGCTGGAGCGGAACGTGCGTGTATTCAAGCCGTCAATTGTGTTTTTGTTGGTATAAGATTTGATCCCGGCGTTTGTTCACGGCCGCAGATCAGACCAGACTGGTTTTATTTTTATTTTTTATATACAGAGACTGCCGGAGTTCATGTTCGCACGATGCCGATTCCACTGTTGAGAAGCTGGTACGACTCCGGTCTGAGCGAGATACCAGTATGGTCGTATGTAAAGTGGCACGGTCCCTGGATCGCGCTGGTGGTAGTGCTCAAGCGGTTCTTCAACGGCACCACAAACACATGGGAACGCGACATGCACGGCCGGGTGGTGATAATGACAGTAAGAATAGAGCCCACGAGTATTTGAAGAGCTTTAAGGGAATTGATTCGGTTTAGGGAGGAACGTCAGGGATTGGCGCACATGTGGCCGAGAAGCTGGCTGCCAGCGGAGCGCAGATCATATTCTTGGTGCGGTCCACGTCGGACATTTATTTGATCGAGTTCATATCCGAGTTGCGTGAGCGAACGGACAATCAGCTGTTGTACGCGGAGCAAGTTGATTTAGGATCATTGTTATCGATTCGTCGGTTTGTGACCAAATGGCTAGATAACTCCCCACCGAGGCGTCTTGATATGGTGGTGTGCATGGCGGGCTTGATGCAGCCGCCGTTCAAGGACCGGGTCGTGACCAGCGACGGCGTCGAGAGCCAGTACGCGATCAACTATCTGGCGCATTATCATCTTCTCACGCTGTTGACTCCCTCCCTGCGCACCCAGCCACCGGGCCGAGAAGTGCGGGTGGTGCTGACGAACTGCAATTCTTACGTGCTGGCTGATCTCGACATCGACGACCCGCAATTCCTGAGGCGGCAGTACCCGTCGCGAGCGCCGTGGCGCGTTTTTGGAGCTGCCAAGCTGTCGCTGCTGTTATTCATGAAAGAGTTCCAGCGGCAGCTCGACGAGTTTCAGCGTCCCGACGGTCAGCCCGTGAACGTGCGGGTGATGGCGGCCAACCCTGGCGTGATTCGGTCTCCGTCGTCGCGGAATTTCATTACCCTCGGCAGTTTGTGGGGGTTGTTTGTCTACGTTCTCACCTGGCCGCTGTGGTACCTTGTGCTGAAGAGCCCGATCCAGGGCGCGCAAACTACCTTGTTCACGACGCTGAGTGCTGATTGCGGAACCGGCAGTGGTGGGAAAATGTACTCAGAATGCTCGGAAACGACTAGGCTGTATGTACACCACAGTGTTGTCTTATCTAGACTAACTTTTATTTAGGTCACCTCGAAAAGAGTTGTACGACGAGGACTTGGCGAAGAAGTTGTTCGAGGCAACTGCTAAAGAGATCGAAGCCACCGAGCGGGCAATGGCTAAACAAGAAAAACTCCAGAAGCAACAAGAAGCAGCAGCAGCAGCAGCAGCAACAGCAGCAGCAACAGCATCTAGCGCCGCCCAGACTGCATCGACTACTACAAACGATAGACCATCAGCGTCTACCAAACCCAAACGGCGGTCGAAAAAGCAATGAGCAAACCGCAGCCAGCAGACCGCAACCGTACGTGAGTGATGTACATAGAAAGTCGTCTAGAGAAAAGTAAAGTTATTTTATGATGTTTTTAAATTATAGAAAAATGATGCAAATGTAACTTTAAAAACAGTGATGTAAATCAGAAAAGAACCCGAATCCATATCGGTCCACTTAAAAATGGCGTCTTTTGGAACTCAACAGACGTGTTAGAGAGACCCATCATCCCATCCCCTCTAATTGCTATAACCGATGTCCAGAAAAAAAAAATTATATATTGGCCCCCTTTTTCTTTTTTTTTCCCCCTCTGATTTCGACGATAAGCTTAATGATGGTGGGCATGGGGATCGATAGGAGCACCGACGTAGTTCAGTTCGTAAACACTGCCGCACTCGATGCATCTGGCCTGGTCGTGGATGGTGGCAGCCAGCCAGACGATCTCGTGGGATTCGGAAGGAGCACCGGTGCAACCAAGGTATCTGAGCTCGACGGGGGAATCGACAATGATCGGGTCCTCGACGGTACCGACGCGGGAAGCGTCCAGGAGCTGTTCACCAAAGATGTCGACACCGGCCATGTTACCGAGCAATTCAAGACGCTCTACCCGCCAGTTAGAAACATAACCAAAACATAACTAAGAGGGGAAGTAAACTAACCCAGACCGGTGGCCTGTTCGAAATCGGATGCAATCACACCGGGGGCCGAACCAGGACCGTACAACTCGGCGATGTTCTCTGCGTCCTGCAGCTTGGTGGTAGCCTTGGGCTCTCCAGTCTTGACGGGCGCATCAGAAGCTAGAAACGTCAGTATGCCATTCAAGAAGAAGCCGCGTGTGTGTGTGTGGGGGGGGGGGAGGTAGAGTCGAACTAGGCCGCAAAACACTCGAGGTCGTCGCCGTCGTGGTCGTCGTCCCCGTTCAAGGAAACAAACAGTGACAGCTACCAGCAGCCAATGACCACGATCACGTCCAAACTTAACAAGAAGACAATCTCCCCCCTCAACGGCACAAAGCAGCGCAATAAAAAAAACCTACCACGGAGCATGGTGGTCGAGAATAACCGGGGAGCGATCCGCTGGCGAGCAACCAATCCGACGGACCGGCGAGTAGCAATGGAAGCAATCTGTCTGGCAATCATTTCGTTCTTTTGATGGGAAGGTGCAACTTGAGAGATTGACTAGAAAATCTGATCTCTGCCAGTCAAATTATGGTGGGATTCGTCTGACACCGAAAGCTTTCGTCCTTGGGGTTATTCTGTTGCACTTGTATGATGATTTCGAGTTTTCTCTCGGTTTGGCCAATCAAAGCCGCGGCGAAATTTGTCGCACCACCGAGCGCCAGTGCCCTTGCCCTGAATATTCGAGCGTGAATTAATTGTTTACCCTAGACCTGGTTCGAGTGATCTTGAACGGGGATTGTACTAAGGTTTTAAGCATTTCTGACTGTCCGGGGGATGCTTCAACATATGACGACGACGACAACGACGACGACGATCCAGCAAGTCCACTTGATAGAAGCACAAATCTGACAAAGGCTTCATGCATGGGCCCGGGAATACTGAATACAGGCAATTGAGTCCCTAAGAGATTGCAATGGCAGCCAAGAACGCAGGTACAATGGCGTCGTCGACGGGTGTTGTAGGTGCGGTAGGCATCAGCGGAGTTGAACTGCAGCAGTCGCTGCTGGCACTCATCCGGCGGTCGTTTTCGGCGGCATTTTCACAGCCTGACGCGCTGCGGGAGACCATTCAGACCGTGAAGGGACTACTGTACGAACGAGACTACTTGACGGCGTTTGAGTCGCCGGATAATCTTCTCGCGTATGTTGTGCGGTGGACGCCGTCTCGGGCGCTGGCGTATTTGGACGTGTTTGGTAACACCTGTCCTGAAGTCCGACAGTTTTTGCTATCAGATGATAGGAGCCACGGCGTGAAGAAGAAGGTGGTTTGTGTTGGAGGAGGTGCCGGGGGTGAGATGCTGGCGTTGGCGACGTTGGCCCGCAACATCGGTGCCCAGGACGTGGCAATTTTGGCGGTGGATATCGCCGATTGGGGCGATCTGCTTGTCCGGCTGCGGGACGGGATCAACAAGGAGTTTGGGTGGGAGACGCATTGCGACGAACGACATGCCGATGCTGTCGAGCTTGACTTTATGCAGGCCGACGTGCTTGACGCGACCTGTGTGGACGAGATCGCCGCCAACGACGGGCGGCCAGGGTTGATCGACTTCAGGTCTGCGGGTCTGGTCACGGTTCTGTTTACCACGAACGAGCTGTTTGCCGAGTCCAAACCTCGCGCCCTCGCGTTCCTAAACTACCTTGGCGATGCGTGCACGCCAGGCACGTTGCTGCTGATCCTGGAGTCGGCAGGATCGTATTCACATATCCAGATCGGATCGAAAACGTTCCCGGTCCAGTTCTTGTTAGACCACACGCTGGTTGATAGCGGCAGTTGGGAAATAGTTCGAAACGATGACAGCAAATGGTTTCGATTAGATGAAGCCCAGCTCAAATATCCGCTCCAGCTTGAAAACATGAGATTTTTCTTACGATTATATCGCCGGCGTTAAAAGATATTTTCAACTTTTTTATGTATTAATTTGTTTCAAATTCATCAAATCCATAAATTTACAGAGAGAACTTTTTGTAAAAACTGCAGCTCTTTTTTAACTTTTTTACTCGTCGTCCTCTTCCTCGTCGTCGGAAACGACAACGTTGAAGTATCTGAGCTCGTACACACCCTTCGAGACCGAAACGACACGGAGCCCTGTTTGGTTAGTTTTTTTTGGGTGTTTCTCGTTCGCCTGACAGATAATCTTACAGTCACGGAAGTTGGTCTTCTTGAGGTACTTCTTGGTCAGGTACTTCAGGTATCGGCCGGAGAACGCAACGTGGGCAACGACGGCAACTCTGGAAGGACCGTCCTTCTGGATGGTGATGGCATCACCGAGGTTGCCGGTGCGGCCGTCGACTTTGATCTTGTTGTTGAGGAAAGTGATGAAAGCCTCCTCCTCGAAGATCGAAGCGGCGTTGGTGTAGTCGATGACGTACTGCAGCTGTTAATACCTGACCGCTGTCCTCGAAGCACAAAATTAAATAAAATAGCACTTTGGGGAAACTCACCTTGGTAGTAGTCTTAGCGGCCTTCTTGGACGATTTCTAAAACATACATCTCAGCCTACTGGTCGTTCAAAAAAAAAAAGGGGGGGAGGATTTTTCTTTTCGTATCAAACATTAGAACAAAGTAAGTTGGCAAGGGGTAAGCAAAATAGTTGCTCATTGTCATCAAAACATGTTCTATTGTCCGGCCCAGCAAAGCGAGATTTTTTTTTTTTGTCCAGAGATCGGAACGACAAGAACAGGCGGGAAACAACATAACAGCATTTGAGCCCTCCTCAAGCGGCTTTACTCTGATCGTCTGCGAACTAATTGCAAAGGTGTACCTACAGCTGGAGCCATTGCGAAGTATCTGAACGGGATATCTGAGCGGATATCTGTGAGGATGTGCCTGGGGGGGGAGGGATGCAGTTCAACAACCAGTCAATTAATCACCACCACCGTCGCCAACCTCGAATCCCACGAACGAGGTTGCGTGGTGGTGGCTGGGTTAAACACATATCGCAGTCACGCTCGTGTTTACGAGCCCTAGCCTTGCCGGCCGTCGCCTTTCTCCCCAGCCCTGGCGAGGCAGGGTAATCAGCAGCCCGGCGGCAGGGTAATCAGCAAGCAGTACGAAACCCGGCGACGACCCCCGACACCTGAAACGGCAGAAAAAAATCAGTGGCCGCGTGGCCGGGCTCCGGTGGCGGGCCGGCGGACGGTTGCAATTGCAATTGCAATCGCTCTCAGGCCAGCAGTAAGTCGGTTTAGCGATGACTACGGCAGCTGCAACAACTGTAGCTATGCAAGATTCTACGGCGAGCAAGCCGGCCGACCCCGGAGGCCCACACACTACACGCACACCCACGACAGATGGAAACAACTTTTGTACATAATCTACTGACAGCAATAGACAACAAGCCAAATTAAAAACAAAAACATAACCAGTGTATCCCCTATTGCATAAAGAAACATATTTCAACGCCCTCAGCAGGTCGACCTTGTCTATCCGGTCATCCAGTCATGTCATCTTGCTTAGCTGGATGCGTGCCTGCTCAACTGAAATTTGGTCCTTCTGAAACATGCGCAGAAAAAAAGAAAAAAATAAACAAAAACAAGAGGCAGCAAGCAAAGCCGACTGAAAGACACAATAAAAGAAAAGAAAAAGGCACCCAAACGTTAACAGCGCCGGCGGTCGTTAAAGATAAAAAAAAAAAAAAAAACACGCCTGGGAGAGAGTAGAGTGTGCCAGAAATCCAACCCCCAGAAACTAGAAGAATTAAATACAACAAAAAAAAATGTACAAGAATGCGGAAAAAAGAGCCTGCAAATATGGATGATGAAAAAAAAAGAAAAAAAAAAAACGGAAATTAGACAAATGACAAAATGATAAATGAGAGATGCAGACATGAGATTTGTATGGGAACGTGAAAATGATCGAATGGCTGGCTCGCCGAACGCGTAATGAAAAGCGTTTGGGGGCGGCGGCGGTCCCGGTAGGAACGAACCGCACGCTAAAAATAACGCTTGGCCTACGGTAGCTGGAAGATGCGGCGGATCTGGCCCAGCACAACCCACCGTAAACTGAAACTGACACAGCCGCCGTAGAGAGAGAAAAAAACTGCTTATGAGAAAAACAAGCCGGTGCCGACGAGCGACGCAAGCAAGGTCGAGACCAGGCACGCAGCTATCGAGACGCGCGCTGCACCAGCCGGCATCGCCCGGACACCACCGGCACCAGACTGTTGCTCAACCGTGGAAGCGGTGGCCTTGACAACACCGATCGTGCCTGAAATCGTGCCGAGACCGATCGAGCCTGACGCCGGCATGGCGATGGTTGAGTACATGGGCGTGAATGTCTGCGAAAACGTGGTACTCATCACGGTCGCGACGCCGCCGATCGTAGTCGTGATATAGACCATCGTGACCGGCACCGAGGTCGAGGTCGAGGTGGTTGATGTAGTCAAAGCGTTCGTGGACGACGTGGTGGTTGTGGTTTCTAAACCTGTTAGCTCATCACACAACAAAACCAGTGCATGCGTGTATGCCACCTACCGTCGTCGAGCACAGCAGCCATACCGGTGCTTGCCAGCAGCAACAGCACCACGACCGTGTAACACGCCAAGATCACCACAGCCGGCATCTTCATGATTGGCTCTATGCTCTGAGATGCTGTCTAGATCGCGGTCAAAAAATTAAAAAAAACCAACAAAACGAGAGTGAGAATCGAAGCACTGCGGTGGGTAGAACAAGAATGCGACGTGGAAGAAGAAGAAGAAGAAGAAGTCGTTGTTTCGGCGCGCACGCGTTATAAAAATTACCTGCTGGGAAGACAAGAGGGAGCGCGAGCGCTGGCGGGGCCGACGACTGCCGGCAGAATTTACGGCGCCGTTTGCATGCCTTTCATTTCCGCCTGGCCTGGCCTGCAACGCATAAAGTTGCATCCACGCCTGGCGGAAACTTTACACGTGCGTGTATGCCGTATTATAATTAGCATGACTAACGTTACATTGATTTGGATATTTACACGCTATTTTTCTGCACAAACAATACGCCGCCACCGTCGCCGCCGCACCATAATATTACTAGATCCATCATGAATTCATCAAAACAACCCACCCGCGGGTTTTTTTTTTTTTTTTTAGCGGTCCGAACCCAAAAAATGGATCCAATGCTTCGAGAACGTGACCACGATCCTGTTTATGGTCGCCATCTCCGAGTACGACC
>JAKTSU010000137.1:0-17206 GCA_030580395.1 Myxozyma nipponensis
CCCCCCCCCCCATGTGGCGACGCGGCAAGCGACGGTCGCACTGCTGCCGTTCGCAGATGCCAGTGTAGACGCGATCATATGTGCCCAGGCATTCCACTGGTTCGCCGACGCCCGAGTCCCTGAAAGAGATCCTCAGGGTCTTGAAGCCCGGAACTGGGAAGCCTGGCTGCGATCTGGAACTTTGATCGCCTCGACGACGGTACTCCGAGCTGGCAGATTCAAGTCGCCAAGCTGTGCTGGGCTCGTAACCCAGACACCGAGCACGGTACTCCTCAATTCAGAACCGGCCTCTGTGGACACACAGCCTTTGCACGGCTAAGCGAAAAAAGGCGGCATATTGGACCACCAAACTTGCACCGGCTGCAGTTTGGGGGGGGGGCTTGTGGCAGACCAAGAGCTACGTCACGAATCTGGACAAAGCCAGTCGTGAACAATTGAAGCAGCAAGTAGAAGAAGTAGTTGCGCAAGCGCCGACCGACAGTGACGGCCGGCTGGAAATCAGGTACGGTGTATTTACCATGGTACACTACGGCAGCATAGTAATCAACGTATGCTCTACAGAAGATGTGGATTCCAGCAAACAAAAGTCCCTGGCCGTAGCTACTACCCTCCCCCGGCGGTTGCCTCGACAACCGCGCAAACACCAAAACTGACAGGGTTGGGTTACTCCAGATGTAGCAATCACCAAACAAACAACCCGCCGCACAAAAAATTGTTTGCAGATAGAGCGTGTGAAGCTCTATCGTATCGTTGGTGCCGGGCCACACTGCGCATGTACGGTGTAGTGCGGACGGACTGATTATAAGGGCGTTACAACCAGCGACGGGTCTATCCACAAAGCCACTTTTCTTTTATTTCTGGCTGCAATACTCTGCATCATACGTACGTTCATCACGGCGTGTCAAGCAATTCTTCGTTGGGGGGGGCCGCAACTAGAAAGGATCAGTCCGTCCTATTGATATGAACTAGAACAGAGAGCCTGACATGGAAAGAGTATGTGTGGATTGCTTGCTGAGATCATGGAGATTTGAAACTAATTCTTAGCAACGATCAAGAGGTGCACTACGAGTGCGACCGGATGAAAAGTCTGCCATGGCCGGGCCGCCAGGCCGGGACGTATCGTCGAAATCTGCCACCGTGCTGAAGCAGTCTTTGCTGCGAGGGAATGCAGGCGCAGGTGCAGGTGCAAGTGCTGCTCCAGGCTATGGTGCTAAAACCGGAATCAAGGCTGGGCCCAGGAGAGCTGTTCTGGGAGACGTGAGCAACGCGAAGACATCGTTGACGAATGTCACCGGCAAGCTTGTCCAGCCTGTCGCTGGCGCCAAAACGTGGACTGCTGCTGCCGCCGCCGCCGCCGCTGCTGCATGCAAATCTACTGCTGTTCGGAGCGACGAGAATAGCTATGGCCATCACGTGGGCGTCAGCGAGGTTGCTGATGTATACAACCGTGTCCGAAGGAACAAGCAACAACAGCAACCGCAGGAGCCTGTGGTTGAAGTCAAACCTGCCAACGAGGATGAAGATGTGATGTTTGAGGAACTATTACCTACTGATACGTCTTCTTCGAATACGACCGAAGTCTACAACTCAATATCGGCGCACATGGTGGTGACTGCGTTTGACAGTACGGAAGAGTTGGCAAAGATATCCCAGTCAACCACGAATCCGTCGGCACTGTTTCCGGTGATTAATGACCAAACAAGAGAAGAATACTACGAGATTTCAGCACAATTCCTGGCGGAAGAAGAAATCCTGCGGCAGACTCCCGGGTACGAGGCTGACGAGGATCTCACCGACATGTCGATGGTGGCGGAATACAGCGAGGAGATTTTTGACTACATGCGCGAGCTTGAGATCAAGTTGCGACCAAGCGCGACGTACATGGACATGCAAACCGAGATACATTGGAGGATGCGAGCGATTTTGATCGATTGGCTGGTGCAGGTCCACAACCGGTTTGGGCTTTTACCGGAGACGTTGTACCTGGCGGTGAGCCTGGTCGACCGGTTCCTGACCCGCAAGGTGGTGTCGCTTCCCAAGTTTCAGCTCGTGGGGGCCACGGCGCTGTTTGTGGCCGCCAAGTACGAGGAAATCAACTGCCCTTCGGTGCAGGAGATCGTGTACATGGTCGACCATACCTACACGGTCGACGAGATCTTCAAGGCCGAGCGGTTCATGGTGGGGCTGCTGGAGTTCAACCTGGGGTGGCCGGGCCCGATGTCGTTTCTGCGGCGGACCAGCAAGGCCGACGACTACGACCTGGAGACCCGCACGCTGGCCAAGTACGTGCTGGAGATGACGCTGATGGACGAGCGGTTTGTCGGGGCGCTGCCGAGCTGGCTGGCGGCGGCGGCCCACTGCGTGTCCCGACAGATGCTGCGCAAGGGCGACTGGACCGTGGTGCACGTCTACTACAGCGGCTACACGCTGCAGCAGCTGCAGCCGGCCATGACGGGGATGGTGGAGTGCTTGCGGACCACCAACCAGACGTACAAGGCGATCTACGACAAGTACTGCGATCGCAAGTACAAGAAGGCGGCGTTGTTTGTCGATGAATGGTTAAAACTGGTTGCGTAAGGGTAATGTTTTTTTACTAATGTTTTTTTACTAATGGTTTTTTTTTTTTTTTTTCTTTTGCATATGATCAAAACTGCGTCGCGTCTATTCCAAGCGTCTATTGTAATAGTATTTTTTTTTGAATACCAAAAACCAAAAACCAAAAACCAAACCCAACGACGAGATGGCAACTTCATTAGAAAGCCACGCACGCGGGGGGGACTCGGTCCGTCTTCAGCAGCCCAGGGGCCCCAGTAGAGGGTTTCGTTCTTTATTGTTCGTATGCAATCAAATTTCAAATCCATCTTCCAGTCTGCCTATGCAAGCCTGATGATTGCCATTCACATCGCCTTTCAACAGAATTTTTTTTTTTTTTACACTTGTTTTTACACTTGCAAAAATCACTTTATGTATAAACTTGGCAATCACGCATTCGTTTCGCAATGCCGCAAAAAGTCGTTCGTTCGTTTGCCATTAAGTTCGCTTACGTTGTGCTGCGACACGAAACCCTTACATGCCGCCAGCCGGGTGGTATCACGTGCTCCCCTCCAACCCCAACCCCCGAAGCCGGAGTCGGAGTTTTGCCTGATCGGGAAATGACG
Organism: Myxozyma nipponensis; assembly: GCA_030580395.1. Taxonomy (NCBI): domain Eukaryota; kingdom Fungi; phylum Ascomycota; class Lipomycetes; order Lipomycetales; family Lipomycetaceae; genus Myxozyma; species Myxozyma nipponensis. The sequence goes on from JAKTSU010000137.1 coordinate 3,159, forward strand.
TCGCCCAAACCGGCAGGTGCCCCCCCTTTTTTGTTTTTTTGTTTTTTTTTTTTTTTTTTTTTTTTTACCAGATTTGGCCAGGGCTGGGTTGCAGGGGGCGCGCCTAAGTTTTGCAGAGATGAGATGCGAGCAGAAGCGAAAGGGAATGTGAGAGAGAGCATTGGTGTTTCGCAAGGAAACACCAGCGTAGATAAGACCCTTGGTTTGCTGCATAACCGGCGACATACGTCGATTTTTTGCTGACGGGCCCGGAACTGGCTCGCTGGCTGGCTCCGTGTAGAGAGAACCTAGCGAACGAGCGAGCTCGGCGGGTGAGGGAGCCCGAGGGGAGCCCATGCTGTAGACACCACATGATCGTGAATCGGCATTGCCATTAGCATTGAAATGGCAAAAAAGATCTTACACCGTCTCTCACTAGGAAAAAAAAACCCGTCGGTTGGTGTGCCTGCGAAAAACAAAACAAAAAAAAAAAAAAAAAAAAAGAAAAAAAGCTACCCCTCGCTCGGTTTGTTGATGTGGTGGTGGTGGTGATCAACACAATCGAACCCCGTTTGGCGTGGGCTTTCTCTCTCTCTCTCTCCTGGCGGACGCTCTCGGCTGTCACACCCTCAGGGAGGTTTTTGCACATCCCTTTGTCGGGGCAGAGTCGTGAATGTATGTATATATATAATAAGCGGGCCATGCATATTGAAGTCCTGCAAGTGGCAACGTATACTCTTTTGTTAAGCAGCTACTGTGCAATACAGACATGCGTCGCTACAGAGAACAGGAGCCAAGCACGTCGTCGCCGATCGAATCTGCCGACTCGATGAAGTTCGGCGACGACTACGACGACGACGATGCGTCGGTGGCCCAGCTGCACCCCCGTGCTCACCACGAACCTCATCCACTGGCAGACGATCCCAGCCTGTGCTACTACGAAGGCGATCACAGATACGGCTATGCTGTCACGGCTCGGCCGTTTCGATTCGGCGCCGATGATCCCCGTGCCGCCCCGGCAGTGCCGCCGTTGCAAGTCTCGTCCCGGAGACGGCCCCCAGAATTCAGCGAAAAGGCAAGCACGGCAGCTCCAGCTGGAGCAGCCGTGACGAGCAAGACGCCGTTCTGCAGTCGGAAACGGAACATAGTGCTGCTGGTGTTGATTGCCGTCGTGGTCATCGTCGCTGCCGTGCTTGTTCCCGTGGGCATTCTGATCATTGCAAACAAACACCACCACTCGTCTGGCACAACCAGCCCCGGAACTAGCAGCAGTGGCAGCGGTGGCAGCGGTGGTGACAGTAACGGTGACAGTAACGGCGGCAGCAGCAGCAGCAGCAATGGTACATCAAGCAGCGACACTCCTGGCTATGCCGTCGGTACCATTCTCGATGTGTCAACATGGCTAGACACAACCGATTTCAACACGACGTTTACCAACCACACCGTCGGCGGACTTCCAGTGATGGGACTCAACTCGACTTGGGACGATACCACTAGAGCGAACTCACGAGCACCTCCGCTCGACACCAAGCTGAACTACACCGAGACGCCAATGAGAGGCGTCAATCTCGGTGGTTGGCTGCTTCTGGAACCGTTCATTACTCCGTCATTCTTTGATAAGTACGACTTGAGCGAGGGCATCGTGGACGAGTACACTCTGTCTGAATACATAGTTGGCAACCACGGTCAGGACGAGCTCAAAACCATCATGGAAACTCACTACGCGACGTTCATCACCGAACAGACGTTCAAGGACATCAAGGACGCCGGACTGGACCACGTCAGAATCCCCTATGCGTACTGGGCGGTCGAGAACCTCGACGATGATCCCTATCTCGAGAAGGTGCAGTGGAGATACCTGCTTCGCGGGATCGAATGGGCCCGCAAGTACGGTCTGCGCGTCAGTCTCGATCTGCACTCTGTGCCCGGTAATGCCAACGGATGGAACCATTCCGGCCGCCAGGGACAAGTCAAATGGCTGAACGGCACCCACGGCGAGTACTATGGCAACCTGACTCTCAAGTACCATGAAAAGTTGGCCACGTTCTTTGCCCAAGAACGATATGAGAATGTGGTAACCATGTACGGCTTGGTCAACGAGCCCAACATGAATATACTCGACAACGAACTCGTAATTGACTGGACTGGCAATGCCTATGACACCGTCCGGAACTGTGGTCTGGAAAACCAGTACATCGTATTCGGGGACGGGTTCAGAGGTGCGGCATCGTGGCACGGTATTTTCAACGACACCCGTTACCCCGGCATGGTACTGGATCTGCATCAATACCTGATCTTCAACCCGGACCAGATTGCCATGTCGCATTCCGGCAAAATCAACTTTATCTGCGACTCGTGGACCACCACCATGGGGACGTCGTCCAATTCGGTGACTGGACATGGGCCCACGATCGTTGGCGAATGGTCTCAAGCCGACACCGACTGCTTGCGCTATCTCAACAACGTCGGCGTTGGATCCCGATGGGAGGGAACGTATAACGTGTCAACCGTGTCGGAACAGATTCTGGTTGAGTCGTGCCCCGCTGGTACAAACTGTACCTGTTCGCCCACAAACGACGATCCCAGCGACTATGACGACGCCTACCGGGAGTTCCTGCTGATGTCTGCCGAAACCCAGATGGCAGCGTTCGAGTCCAACGGCGGCTGGGGGTTCATGTACTGGACGTGGAAAACCGAAACAACCGAATCGGCTCAATGGTCATTCCAAAGGGGCTACGAGGCAGGGATTATTCCCAGCAATATGAACAACAGGACCTACAACTGCAGCACTTCTTCAACTCCAGACTTTGTTGCCATGGGTCTTGTGGAAACTTACTAAAAAAGAGTTGTTGTTATCAAGGCGTATATTTCTTGCTTTTTTTTTTTTTTCTTTCTTTCTTTCTTTCTTTCTTTTATATGCTAAACTGTATTGTATAATTAGACGGTCCGACGACCGTAATAGCATTTCTTCTTTATCATCCGCTTTCTAGCATGCTTGAGTAGCAGCGTGTTTAGTCTGGCCGGTTCGGTCGACGCCATGAACGGCGTTAATTCGTCCACCGTCCATAGTGGCTTGTGCTTGAAAAGTTCATTGAATCGAGCTGCCGGCTCGGTCGGGAGTAGGTAGGGTGGTAGGTATGTTATGCTGTTGGTGTCCGGCCGGCAGATACAGATGCCTGCCAGCATGGTCAGGTTGATCGACACCAGGTTGTGCAACACGGCCGGGCACGCTGTCGTCCAGGCGTGCAGGAATGAGTCGAGGTCGACATTGCTGTCGGATGCGTTCAGTTTGGCTGCAGCGTCGGCCGCCATGTCAGATAATAGCCGGGTGCCGATATATTTGGCAATCTGGCTGGCGTCCAGCGTGTACGGCTGCTCCAACCCGGTCGAGAACTTGCGCAACACGGCATCGACAACTTGGGGAGAGTGCCTGTCGTCGTCGTCAAAGTCGTCGTACATGGCGCCGTATACGTCTTCAGCCGACACTGAGTTGAGTGAGAGCGACGACGCTTGGATCGCGTTACAGATATCGACAATCAGCTCCAAAACCGTGTACTCATCCAGCCGGACGACGGCACCACCACCACCGACACACGCGCACGAAGAATCCGCCAGCGCCCTGTCGAACTGTGCATCGGCCAGCGGCGTGTCGTTCCGAATATGATCCAGCAAAGGCGCATTTGCCACCACTTCCCCTGGTGCTCTGTACACTGGAATATGGTCGCAGCGAAGTCGCGGCAGTAGTCCGTTGCTGTCAGATGCGGGGATGCATTCAAGCAGCCCGGCGACCGACAACGTATTCGCGAATACCCCGCCATCTTCGTAGGCGGACAATACCATCAGCGAGTTAGACTGCGTGATCTGTCGAATCTGGAACGTGTGGTGGACGTGGTCGTCGTCGTCGGTACACAGGTATGCCGGCGCGTCAGGCCCGGCCGCCCGTACCGTCAACCGCGCGTTCGGTCGCTCGTCGACCAGGTCCAGCAGCTCCGGCGTGAGCTGCAGAAGGCGCATCGGACTCGCGTGCTTTGCATCCGTGTACGTCCATACCGGAATCTCGTCTGCCATTTCCGCTCGACTTTCGGTTTTGCTTGAGTTGCTATTGCTCTTCCTCCATTTAACGCGTCTGCGCGTGAACGAGCCGAGCTCGGCAGTTGCTTACCCGGCGGATGCGGTTGGGAATACAAATCGATAACTTAACCCCGATAAACATGGCCTCCCAAAAACTGTCAGATGGACACGATGGACCCAGCAAAGTGTTGCACCTCGAGTAAGTTATGTCTGTCGCGATCCAGAAGCTTTGCCACTGGTTACGTCGAAAACACGGCGAACTCTATAATATGCAAGAAGCGGTAAAGGCCAGCTCGAATTTTGTTGATCCAAGGTACGTCGGAACAAGACGTGTCCCCGTGTCGCCATCTGTTGTCTATAATTATTTCTATGAATGGTGAGATGGTGAATCAGATTTGTGCTACAAAGCTTAAAAGTCGTCGCCGCTTGGATGGCTATTACTGGCGTTGTTATTTGAGGGTTGACTCAAAGCACTTCAGCACTTTGAACAACTTGTGTCCAGAGCTGTAGCGCGGAGTTTGAATTGCGGGTGTGTTGATGGCATCGATCTCTTAGTTTGCCTGAGCGAAAGACCGGGGTAGCGTGTTTTGAGCCAGTAGAAAAACGGCAACTGCATTGCTCGCATATGATCAACAGAATCGCTGTTGCCGATTGGCGTGGTACGCAGCCATCATGTACGTCAGCGCTATGTCTTTCGCTGGACCGGTTCTGCAACGTGACCAGCTCACCGCTGTGCCAAACGTGCGAGATCATCTCGAAACGACGACCGCGCGTGACGGGATCGTAGCAGATGTCTTGATTCCGATACGTCTTTTCACATAGCTTGTCAAACGTCAGTTCACGGTAAATTGAGATCCTGGCGGTTCCAGCTCTATAAATAAGCAGCAAACCCGCAAGAGCAAGCAATAGGTTTACCCCCCATCGAACCTTAAGCTGTGCATTGTGGAACATGAAGCCGTCACAACCCGGTGGAACCGATCATACGGTGTGGAAATTTTTTATTTTACAGATTTCAGCGAAGAAAATTTTTTGCCATGATCAGGAAAACGTAGGAAATTTTGTAGGTTTTAATACATCTGCCGTACGAAGTGCCCGTAACGGGCATAGACGTCACATCTATCATGTGTGACAGGCGCGTTGCGCAGCGCATCTGGCACTAGTCGGCGCAACTCAACCTAACGTCAATGTGGAAAAGGACTTATTACTGCTCTGTGTTGTTATTGTTTCGTTGAGCTAGTTTAGTAGACATAGCAAGTCCGGTAGAGATTCTCGTGAGCCGACGACGACGACTACTAAGCTTTGCCGAGCCGCTCGCTTATAGGATTTTGCCACGACTTGTCACTCCACCTTGACCTCGGTGCTGCCTGAACCTGAGGTTTGTGTCGTCAATTGCACCTTATTAAACTGGTTTCTTACTTACTTGCTAGCGATGTCCCCTGGAGTTGTCATTGACGGCATTCGAAGTGAGTCCCACCATCACCAACCACTCCTGCAAACCGTGGACTGCGGCGCCATATGGCATTATAATCAGCTTCGTTCCCAGGTAGCAAACGTAAACCATATGCAGCCCACGAGTCGTATAGATCTCGATTGCTCCTAACAAAGCATACTGGTCGTGGTCGACCTTGCTTCTACACCATTCGTAAACGGCTTAGTCGCAAACGACTGCCAGGGCAATAATAAGGAGCTACACCGTCTACCCGCTGTTTGGCCACATGCGTGGTAGTCCGTTCACGGAGCCGTATGCTGCCCATATTTCTTGCAGTCCGGTTGCAAAGAGGAGATATGTAGACGGATCTCGGCAGATCATAACCCCCCCCCGGTTAGTCAGGCACGCATTGGCTGCCGTTTATGCCTCTTAAACGCGTCTTACCGTCTTACGAGCTCTTTCGACGCGACGCCGCCAGCACCACGTGAGCTACAGTATTGCTGATTCCTCTACGCTTTTAGATGACGTTGCATCGTTAAAAATATTTGTTATTCTAGCTATTTATAAGACCGTTATTAGTGATATCTCCAACGACAACGTCGCTTCTCGATGTTGGACCACCCACGTGGCCACCACCGTGGCCACCCACCCCATTCATGATACTTGACAAGCATGACAAAAAAAAAGATACAGCACCTACGGTTCCAGCGTGGTCTCCCACCGCAGTACTAAGCAGGCTCAATGGTATTTAACGAATGTGTTGATCGGACGGGGAACTGTTCTTGTCCCATGATATGGCCGTATCTGGTAAAACTGGTTCGTCTGTTCGGTGTTGTTGTCCAGGTGCGGGCGGTCAAACACTGGGGTACGACCGCTTTCGTCCGGACAACCTGCACGATGTCTGTAATCAGACTTTAGACAATCTCATCGCCGGTATAAGTTCTGCCAGTAGCTGATCTCGCACACCCTGGTTGAGTAGCGTTGCTTTTGGCTAACATTCGGTTGGCAAATCCCTGCAGGGACTAGATCTGTCGGAAACGCAGACCGTCTGAGAAAAGCCGGCGGCAAGATTTATTCTCATTGCCGAGCTCAAACCCCTGTCAAGACATTGCGAGACAAACGTTCTGGTGGCATGGGTTTCACCATCCGTCACTCTACCTCCGGTGTTTATCGATCGTGATATGCAAATCTGGTCGCCGTCGACGGTGTGACATATCGATTTGGGGTTAATCCGGTCCCTGCCGTTTGCAAACGCAGCCGTCATCCAGTCGTCGATAAGGGACTGGAACGTGCCGGTGGTGGAATCGTAAAACTTGCGAACCAGTTTTTGCGACGATTGACATGCAGCCCATGGCATGAATCCTGGGTTTGTAGTGCATCCGTTCCACTGGGTCGGCCCGGCAGCGGCGAGCTGTTCCCTGGCGCCGGTGATATTAGTGGTGCCGTAGGCAGTCATCATGTAACCGAGCGCCACGTCTTCAATTGACCTGTTCTGCAACGTCACCAGTTCACCGCCGTGCCAGGTGTGGGAAATCATTTCGAACCGGGACTGCGTGACGGGGTCGTTACAGATGTCTCGGCCTCGAGTGGTCTTTTCACACAGCCCGTTGATAGTCAGCTCACGGTCGGGAGCAATCGTGGACATGCCAGCTTTGTAGATGAAAATCAGAGCTATAATCGTAAACAGCAAATTGCCACCATTGAATTTGAATGCAACCATGGCGACCACACCTCTATGGTTTCTCGGATACCTTCACACAGTACCCCCCCGGCCGCCCCCAAGGCCAGTAAACTGTTGCCTAGTTAAACAGCGTTGTCCAGTCGGTTAAGTAATGGTTTACATTCTTTTATCTATATAATCGAGCAAAGCAGGGAATCTGTGCGTATTAATACGCCGGTGGTTCTACGAGCACATCTGCAAACACGCCACGCGTACAAATGTGATAACCAGCATCCTGACCGTTGCGGGCGCACCTTGCAGCAGCTGGCGCAGCATAATGTTGCTCTAGAAGCCGGAGCCGGGGAAGCCACAAGCCAGATTGCCGGCTATGCTATCTCAGATGCGACTTCAGTCTGTGCATTCATATATATAGCCAGACAGCCAACACGTAGGCGACGCCAAGACGTCACCACTAACTGGGCACCCATCAACACCAACAAGCAAGAAGCTCAAGTTTAGCGAGCCAGTGAGTCCCCCCCCCCCCCCGAGTCCCTAGAGCAAAAACACAAGCACGTTCGCTTCGGGTCATTTAGCCGCCACAGCTGCAGCAGTCTTTACATCTGTCACACGCGTCGGTGGCAATCTGTCACCGGTAAGCTAGAGAGATCTTCGGCGTTAACCGGGTCGTCGTCGTCGTCGTCGTCGTCGTCGTCGGGTACGGTGCTGCTTGTGCCGTGTAAAGGCCTCGTCCCCGTTGCCACGGCGACGGCGCCAGCGCACGAACCGCAGCCGCCGGTGCGACCCACGTGGGCCTTAAAACGCGGCCCGGCTCGGATGCCCGCGGTTTTACTGCATTTGCTCGGCCCGTGATTGGCGGATAATTGACTGCGGGCCCTCGGCAGACGTTCATCGCGGGAAAGCCCTAACCACGCAATGCCGTTACTAATTCACGTGATCAAGCTTCCGCGGTTTGGGCTGAAACGCGCAAATCGACCACCACGACGACGACGACGACGTCAAGAGAAAGGAGAAGTGTATCGGCCGAGAAACTTTCGAGCTTAACCGTCGCCGAGGAACTAGGAGGAGAAAAAGAAGAAGAAGAAGAAGAAGAAGAAGAAAAGGAAGAAGAGGTTGTCCTGCAGGCTCACTCGACTAGTATAGCCGCCACGGTGGGTGAGAACACATCACTGGGCTGACGATATCCCGTCGGCATGGACCTCCAGGACCACTCTTTGGTTCATCACGAGCAGCAACAGCAACAGCAGACGCAGACGCAGAATGCGGACAGCGACGGCGGGTTGTTCCAACATCTCCATGACACAGAGCATGGACAGAATGACAGCCAGAGGAACGGCCACGACTTTGGGTCGTTTATAGACTTCTCTGATATCCGATTGCAGGATTTTGATATCGAGAGCATGTACCACCAGTTTGATGACGATCATCGGCCCGAACTTCTCAAACATGCCCAGGCTCTTGACCATCAGCAGCAGCAACAGCAACAGCAACAGCAACAGCAACAACAAGACATGCGAGGGGTTCATGTTCAACCAATTCCACCCACCCCGACGTCGCTGAATACCAATATCGGCAATTCTGCCAACCCAGCGATTTTCCAGTCGCCGAGTGGAGTCGCGGACCCGTACTCCGTTCACGATGAGGTATGTACGGTTAAAACTTATCTGGATTTTGTCATGTACTGACAATTAGATGCTCTTCACACCATTGCTTTCGCCAGCGGTGACCCCTTTAGATGCGCCGATGGCGGTCGGCAACTACTCGTCGACATATTTCTCTCCGCTGTCATCACCAGCGCTCGACGCCCAGCAGTTTGCATTCTCCGGCCACGGTTCAGCACCAGCACCTCCTGGGACCACTGTCTCCTCCCGCCGCCAGACCACTGGTAACTCGTTTGTGCTGCCGTCGTCGTCGTCGTCGGCAGCAGCAGCAGCGGCGGCTTTGGGTCGAAACAACTCGGTCTCGTCGTCATCTGCCGCATCGTCGCCCGGCCAGCGGTCATCCAAACGACGAGCGACCATGGCGTTCTCGGAACTGCCCGCAACCACCAGCAACGGAACCAGCTCCAGTGCCGACCCTGCTTCGTCGTCATCGGAATCGATTTCACCTGAACCGCTGATGATGCTGCCGGAGTCATCGACCACGATGGCACCACCACCAGTGCCAACGGTACAGACCGGTGCGGCTACCGGGCCGTCTCCGCATCTGCAACCGGTGACACCGGCCAGTCTGATGAACCTCGCCCCTGCATCGCAACAGCAAGCGCCTCCGATGCAGAAAGACGCCGAAGCAGTGATCGAAGCCGTGCGTCGGTCATCGTCATCGTCGTCATCGTCACGATCAGTAACGCCCAAACAGTCACCTGCGCTGAGACCGAGCAAGCCTATCCGCAGTCAATCGCTGCGGGCCCGATCAGGAAGTGTTTCGATTTCGCCTAACTTGAAGCCGCGGATATCACCAAATTTGAGGCCGCTGTTGCCGGGTGGCTTAGAACAGACCACGCAAGCGCTGTTGACGTCGAAATCGAACTATCAGAACATCGTGGAGGGCAAGCATAGCCAACTAGGGCTGTCATATCCCGAGCAGCTTAGTATCACTTTGACGTCGAAGCGGACTTCACACAAGATCGCTGAACAAGGTCGACGGAATCGGATCAATAGCGCCCTATCAGAGCTCAACACCTTGCTTGTTGACCATTATCGGAATCCATCCAAGGGCATCAACGACGACGACGACAACAACAACAACAACACTAATGACACCATTGGTGACGACAATGACATCAACGACGACTCGGAAAAGAAAGATAGTCGCGGCAAAAAAGACGATGCGCCGCCGCCGCCGTCGACACCATCAGCGGCAGCAGCAGCCCAGCAACAAACTTCCAAAGCAAACACAGTCGAGCTTGCGATCGAGTATATCAAAAAGCTCGAAGACAAAGTAACCGAGTTAAAGCAAAAAGTCAAATCTGTCGAACATCAGCTTGAAATCGAACGTCGTGGCGACGGTGATGGTGGTCACAAAATGGATGATGTCGAGCATAACCAACCAGCATAATAACTACCTGGTTCGTTTATTTTAATCATATGTAGATAAATTTAATACAAAGAATATTTTTTTTTAAAGCCGCTAACTCTAATTAAATAACTAACCAGAAAACATCCACACTAACAATTAAACTGCACATAGATTATAAAGAACTAGTAAGCAAAAAGTCAAAACAAACTCAAACATGATGAAAAATTCAACAAAAAAAGGTTATGTACAATTTACGAAATGAACGTGGCTTCATTGTAAAGGTTTCCCGCTTCCTCGTACTCTTCGGTACCGTTTGTGACTTTGAGCGTTGCCTTGTTGTTATACTGATAGATGTACGGCTTCGTGCCGGCGACACCGGCGACGATCTTCTTAACAAACGCAGGGATCTCGGCCATGACGTCGACCCGCTCGACCAGGTTCGGTATCGGCGTGTCGAGCGAAGCCGTCACGGTCTTGGACGTCTCGGTCGGGTTGACACCGGCCCACGAGAACTGCACCTCGGTCGGTGCCGGCCAGTCGTTGACAACGTCGGACAACGTCTTGGTGTGAACTGCCGAGTTGTCGATCGTCACGGCGAGGATTTTGTCGTCCTTGGCGATGAAGCCAACGTTGACGGTCTGCGACGCGTACGACGGCGGAGTTGTGAACTCCATCATCACCGCGGACGTGGTCGGGCCCTGGAAGTTGACAAAGTTCCATCTCGCGGCGGCGTGATGAGGCTTCATGCCCTGGAGAGCCATGATGTACATGGCGCGGCCGGCGGCATCCAACGAGTGGCCGTTAGCCACGATCGTGCCGGTCACGGTCGCTCTCGGCCAAAACACATGACGCATCGTGCCCCACGGCTTGGCGGGGTCGGTGCCGTAGTTGGTGATGCCGGTGCCGACCTTGCAGCCCGGTGCCAGCTGGGTGATGGTGATGTCAATCAGCGACTTGTCGTTGACGTCGGACTTGAGTTTGTACGACTTGAGGTCGTCGGAAAGCTCGAACTTGATGTTCTTGGCCGTGAACGTGGTGCCGTCGTCGACGATCTTGTAGTCGTCGAGATTGGTCGACGTCCACACGCTCTCGTCCGGCTTGTCAGGGTGGTATACCCTGCACGTGAACTGAGCCGTGGTGTGGATCCCCCCGAGATTGGACAAGATCACCTGCACAAACACGATGTGGCCGCTGTCGGTCGTGAGGTAGAACGTCTGCGTCTCGACGTTGGTGAACGACAGGTCCCTCCACTTGAGGTCGTCCCTGGTAAGCTCTGAGTAGGCAGTGGCGGCAGTCAAGTCTGCGCTCACCGACTGCAACGCTTCCGGACCGTACTCCGGCTCTGCAGTTCCTGCCACCTGGGCAAGCCTGGGTAAATCGCATTTGTTAGCTTGATGGCCGGCGATGACGACACCGAGTTATGGTTTACGTACCCTGATTGAACCCACTTAAGCATTAATCGCAGATTATCGTGTGAATATCACCCGATCGAAACGTGGCCCAGTAGAAGAACCAGTTACTGACAACCTATTTGTTTAACAGAGAACGAAATTCTCAAGCTGGAACGTAGAAATTGCTAGCGATTATTTGACGAACGTCCCCGGTTAGTGCGGGCTGCTCTATGGTTCTCTTTTTTCTTGGGCCTGCCGTCGTCGGCGGCGCTGTGTGTTATTTCTTGCAGCTACCCGCTTATCTTGTGAGTCCCATGCCCTTTCCCCTTCCCCCCCATAGGGCTAGGGTGTACGTCGTCATGATGGGTGAATTGAGAGTGATCGGATGACTTGCACAGTGATATATTATGGTTAATCTCTTACGACTGGATCAATCCAGTATTCGGTGTGTTTGAAGTCATGATCAAACGTGCGTACGGTGACTGCTCGAACGCCGGGGACGTCTTGGGCCAGTTTCTGCTGCACCGTGCGGGTCAGGTCGTTGGCCTCCGCCAGCGTCACCGGCGAGGAAGAAGAAGAAGTCGAGGCCAGCAGTCGTAGATCAAGATCAAGTGATAGCACCGGGCCGGATTTGATGCCTCGTAGGTCCACGAGCTCGAACTTTGGTGACGACTGCGACGATAGGTCCAGGACCGAGGCGCGACATGCGTCGAGAATCTCCGCTGGCGCTGCCTGGTCGACCAGTTCGGCAATCGCCTGTCGACCTGACACGTAGCCCGCCTGGAGAATCACCGTAGACACAAGCAGGCCGCCGGCAGGGTCGAGCCAATCAAACTGCAGAAAGTGGCCGCCGGTGATGGCCACCAGGGCCACCAGCGACGTGAGACAGTCGACGCGGTGATGCCAGGCATTAGCTGCCAACACGGTCGAATTCTTTTCCTTGGCTACTTTCATGGTAGCTTGGAACAGCCATTCTTTGACCACGATCGAACCACCGGCCAACCAAGCCGCGTTCAGGTTGGTGCCGTCGCCGCCGGCACCATGATGGTGGTCGTGATCGTGGGACAGCAGCGAATGCAGCCAGGACGAGTCAGCGTGGTGGGCGGATTCAATGATCTGCTGGGCAGTAAAGATGTGGGCATACATGCTTTCAGCTGCGTTAACACCGATACCAACCCCGGCGACAACCAGCATCGCCGACACCCCGAGCGATCCCAGCGCCTCGACCTTGCCGAATCCGTGGGGGAACCGGCTGGTGGGTTTGCGCAGCGCAATCGACACGGTGCCGAGGGTGAGGAAGTCGCTGAGCAGATCCGACAGCGCATGAGCAGAATCAGCCAGCAGGGACTTGGAATTGAACACGTATCCGCCGACGCCTTTGACCACCGCCATCCCGAGGTTGACCCACAATCCCACCTTGGTGATGCGCACGCCAGGGTCGGCGGTGTTTTTCGACGTCAACAGCGAGTTCCCCAGAGATGAATGAGAGTGGGTGTGAAATATCGAATGCGAATGCGAATGGGCTTGTGAATGGGAACGCGAGTGCGTGTCTGGGGTTGTGTTGTGAGCATGCGAGTGAGACTCTGGGCTGGGATGCTTGTTGTTGTTGTTGTTGTTGTCGTCGGATCTGACTGATGAACTGTTAAAAACGCGTTTAGATCCGATTCTGGATCTCGAATTGAGGCCGCCAGGACGTGCAGCCGTCCTTGCTAGGGACCGAGGTTGAAATAATAGCGACATCGTCTCGGTCAAACCAAATGCAACAATGGACGTGGTTCAGCAGGATCAGCCAGCAAGACGGACACGATCGGAGGGGGACCCCGTGCCGGCAGACTGTACGATTTGGTCGATGTCCAATCGACCAAACTGTTTAGCGACGATGTTTAAATAGCGACGATGTTTAAACTTGGCAAGACCGATAATCCAAAACAGACATCAGATGTCATTTTTGTCCGATGATTTTATCAACCGTCAGGAGGGTCACGTGTTCCCCCCCCCCCCCTGGGGGCCAATGGTTTTTTTTTATTTATAATTTGACTACGGCGGCAACAACTACTAATTTTTTTTTACTGCTGCTCAAATGGGCAAATGAATGTCGGTATAACTGATTCCCGGCAGCTCACACATAAATTGTCACTGCCAGGCGCCCAGCAATTATCGAGAAACTATTCTAGCGTCGAACGTTCACCCGGAAGCAGCCACACAAACCCAACCCATGATGGCACAGATTAGACCTGGGACCATCATGCGAAACAGAAATACTGCTCCCCCCCGGTGTTTAAGTTCTGGTTCAGGTCGGGACGTCCGAAAACACTCGACTTGAATTGCCAAAACTTTCCACAAGTCCTCGCTGCATTTTTCCATCGAGGGGAATTTTATGTTGTCAGGTTCGCGTTCGCGGGCAGCAATTTTTATATGCTCCCCCCCTGCCAAGTTCACTGACATTGAGGATGTCATCTCCAAGGGCAACGGTACCGCTTAC